>OOFC01016406.1:0-36454 GCA_900323345.1 Pseudochromis fuscus
CTGTTGGTTTCTAAAATAACTCTAAAAGTTACAGACGGATTTTGATGAAATTTTCAGGGATTGTCCAGATGGGGATAAGGAACAAATGATTAGATTTTGGAAGTGATCCGGATCACCGTCTGGATCTAGGAATTTTTTGAAGGATTCTCTAACATTGGGAGATAGGGCCATATGCGACATTTATGCATATGACTCCCCCAAAAATGGTCAAGACACTTTGAAAAAAAATACAGGACAAGTTTCTAACATGGTCAACAATATATCAAAGATTGATCCGGATAAAGGAATAATTTCTGATAATATGATCCAGAATATGAAAAAATCGATCTTTGAAACTTGCATCATAAAAAAAACAAATGAAGCTAGAAACATGCAACAGACATCTTTAAACAGCCACGACGCTGTGGAATTAATATTCATATAAATAAACACAAGACTAATACTAGTAATATCTTTGGTGGAAGTCACAATAAGGAAGGAAATGTTGCCCTTGGTGGAGGTCTGCGCTCTCCGAGTGCTTTTCTAGTTTTAATTGTTTTTATATGTAAAGCAGCTTGAATTGCAGTTTCTGTTGGTATGCTATATAAATAAAGCTTGATTTGATATAAATACAAATCTAAAATCTAATCAAAAGTTTAATCTAAGTCTTTCTGAGACTTTTTTGTGATACAGTCACATCATAATCATTAATTTCCTATTTAATATCTCTTCTTTGAATCAATTAGTACAAGTTACAATACTGTTGCAAACTGTAATTCAACCTTTAAAAACTTTTTCTTCCCTGTATCCGCTTCAGCTGTGCCACAGATACAAATCCTCCCTGTGTAGGTGTTCAAGGTGAGGAACAAACATGGCAAAGATAAAGGAGCTGTTTCAAAAGCCAAAAGAAGACATGATTTCAATCCACCTGATAGGGAACGGTTTTAAAAAGTTCACACAGGAGACATGGTTGGCAGCATTGTAAGATAAGTTTAAAACTCAGCAGCAAAACTTTCTGGATCTGGAAGAAAGTGCAACATTTCTCTAAAGGGATTAAGAATACAATAGTTGAATAAAAAAAAGCAAAGCCCTGTCTTGCAGCCAAAAGACCTGCAGGAGAATCTGATGAGGTTAAGAACAACAGCATCTGTACGGGCTGTAAGAAGCACAGTGTACAAAGAAGAAAATTCATGCTCTGAATCCTCACTGAGCTTCATTCTTGACCAACAAGCACGAAAAGGTCAAATATGGTGGAAGATTTGTGGATGGACTTGTAGAGTTCTGGGAGTCTGGTTTATAAAGTGATGAGACAAGACTGGACCAGTGTGGACTCAGGTCAGCTGCATGCTTGAAAAAAGGCAAGACTGATCCCTGACAGTTAGGGATGGACGTGAAGCCATCGTCCTGTGGAGGTGGGCCCAGTAAGGTTGACCTATCATGGATACAACCTTCATCATCCAATCCAATCATCTTGGTTTGAAAATGGTTCCTGAGATGTTCATCTTAGATTTGAATTTGATCGGAAACCTCTTGTGGGATGGAGACCGAAAGTGTTTAAAACAACAAAAACAGCTACATGCGTATTGGAGGTCATAAACGTCAAATGATGCTCAGCAAATTATTACCTCTGCCTGCGTTGGTTTCAGTCTATCAGCAACATTATGGAAACACTTATCAGATCTTGATAGGATTATTTTTTTTAAAGATAGGGTTAAACAAGGAAGAAATTGTAAAATTTTAGGCAACATCTGAAGATGGGATCCTGACTGGAAAAAAAATCCCCAAATCTCTCTTTCTTATAATGGGCAAATATTTTATTATAAGATAGTGTTGCTGTTTTACCATAAGAGGGCAACAGTGTGCAGTCTGTAGCATCAGTACAGCTGGGTGATGCCTTGCTGGCACCCTGACTTCTTTATCTCTAGTACTGCTATAGTAAAGTATAGAAATATTAATATAGAAATATTTGTTTTTATTGACATTTTATGCACATCACTTGAATGTCTTGTAAGCTGTATTTAAAAGAATTAAATTTCCTTTATTTAGGGTCGTCCTGAATTGACTCCAACAGCCATTAAAGCAGGAAAGCTCCTCGCCCGCAGACTGGCTGGTCAGAGTACTGAGCTCATGAACTATGACAGTGTAAGACACACACACATACATTGTGGCTCCCTTCCCTTCATCTCTCAACAGCTTGCGCCCATGTGGCCTTTTGTGCCAATTGTTTTATAAAACACAACATAATATACCAGCATTTTCCAAAATATATCATCATTCTTCATTACTCCATGTATACTTATTCATCATTCAACACATCTTAATAAAGGTTTTATTATCGTTGTTTGGATTTTCGTCCAACATGAGAGCAATATAAGACCAATATGCTATTATGTGCTTGAGACCATTTTCAAGTGTAATTAATCTTTTTATAATATGACACGATTTTTTTATGATGCACATGGAGCTAATGTCTTGCAACAGTATTTCTTACTTACATATTTACTTACTTACAAACTGTAAATTACCTGAAAACTAATTATTCAACCACTAAAACTCAGTTTTTAGTTGTGTGTGTCCTGATGTGCGACAGGTACCCACCACAGTGTTCACGCCCCTTGAGTATGGCTGTGTAGGTCTGTCTGAAGAGGAGGCTGAGAAGAGGCACGGGAAGGACGGCATAGAGGTAACATTAGTCACTCTAATACACCTCGAGGCAGACTGGGTTTGTAGTGTTTTTGTATTCAAAGCTTTTAACATGTCCACATGACAAGTTAGAGTACAGTTTAGTTATTTTTTATAGTTGACTTGATTTTTATACCTGGTGACTTGTGTATATTCAGGGTTCCTACGCGAGTTTGGAAAAGTATGGAATTTGATTTTATAAATTTCCAGGTCAGGAAAAGTATGGAAAATGGAAGCTAGTGTATGAAAAAATATTAATGTTATAAGAATAATTAAAACAAATTATTAATTCTATAATTTATTTACATTATACACATCTAGTTACTCAAATGTCACAAGTTATTTGGATTTTTTTTTTACCGAGATGTCTGGAAAATGTATGGTGTTTTGAAATTTCATATGTGTAGGAACCCTGTATATTTTTAATAAAACTTAAAAGGTAACAATTATGTAAATAAGACATGAGAAAAAGTATGTGCACAACTTTTGAATGATTAAGGTTTTTGTGCATGTGTTCAGAATATTTCTTTTGACAAAATCATCTCCTATTGGTTGCTTTCATCTAAAACACAGCAAACACTAATTAAACATGTTGAATCGAGGAGGCTTCAGTCACACCTGACCCCTCTTGTAAAATGTTTTACAATATAAAACAGAACTAGTTGGGCTGAACATACAAATGTCCCTTTTTTCTAATAGGTAAATAATTTGACTTTAATTTTGAAATACAAAGTAATATAGAATTGTATTTAATGAAGTGGTCAATAGAAGTAGAGAATAAAAAATACATGCTTTTAATGTAACGACAGTATGATGAAGCACTAATTGTGTGTATCTTTGTGGAGTTGTAAGTTTACTTTCTGCACCAATAGTAAATGAATGGCTGCATGCTCAGTCAAAGTGACACAGGCCAGTGTTAGTTAGGCTTGTTACTGTCATCAACCTGCATAAAATATACAATGTCTCATAACACCTAAACAAACACTGGCACACACGCACACAATGCAGCAACAAGTGGCTTTGTATTTTACCTGCCTGCGTACGTGTGCGATATGCCAGATGCCAGCCAACACCTGCACGAGGCCGTCGATAAACGGTTTAGCCGGCGAGCTGTGGCTCCTGGCTGTGAGTGACAGGCGAGCAGGAGGCCTGATTGAGGTGTGTATGGGGTGATGACAGGCACGCTGAGATCTGACGAGGAGCTGCAGGACCGGCCCCTCGACAGCTGCACGGCCCTCACAACTTGTGTCGGCACGTTCGCCCCGAGAATAAAACACACTGCACACACGTCTCAGTGAGGACTGTGAAACACAAAAATCAGCATCTTGAGGCAGCACTGAGGTTTCTCTTCAGCTTTTGGGCAAGTTGTGTCTTTGTGCAGAAATGAATGCGAATTAGAGTTTGTGTTTTAATAAATCAAAAGATAATATACAGTACAAAGAGCACAGAGCTATAATCAAATTTCTTATTTTCTTGTAAAAGAAAAATATAAAGCTACTAGCCTTATACTTGTTTACCTTCCCCAGTGAGGTTGTTTTACCTGCATAGCTTTGTTTGGTTGTTTGTTAGCAACATTATAGAAAAATCTCAATTCACTTTTTGTCACGTTGTCTTTTTTTTGGATTTGACCACAAGAGGGCAACAGTGTTCAGTGTATTGCATCAACAGCTGGGTTATACCATGATGGTGTTTGGTGCTTTTTAGTTTGTAATTTGTACAAGTTCATGATTCTAAGTAGTGAGATTTGTTTTTGTTGCATTGTTACAATTGAAGCATGTTTCTTCTTCTTTTGTTTACCCTAATTTTTACTCTAGTATTCAAAAATGAAAATACCACTTGGCACAAAACACACGAGAAGATCTTCCTCACAGCTGGAAACTCCCTGTTTTTGTTTGTTCATCCATAAGCTTTGCTGGTTAAAGCAAAACTCCACAAGGGGATAATTAGCAGTTACTGTGAGCTACTGATTGGATGTAGGCGATGCACACAATATAAAACGATAATACCTTCAGTATTATTTCTTCTGTTTACATGATGTGTCCTCTATGTTTATCTCTGTGTAGGTCTACCATGCTTTCTACAAGCCGCTAGAATTCACTGTGGCCGAGCGCGATGCCAAACAGTGTTACATAAAGGTGAGGAGAAACTGCAGCCCAGAGTTTTTCATTGGTACTCTTTATGCCATATATTCAATTTTAGTGAGACAACTTTATTTATACATGCTCTTAGACAAATGACAGGAGCTGCCGAGAGTGGTTCCTCTTCTGAAGGACATTCAAAAATAAAACAGTCTGAGTGATCGAACCTGTAGATAATCCTGTGTCCTGTTAAGTGAGCTTTAGCATCCGTTTGTCCTGCTTTACTCAACCTATTCAATCATAACGTTAGAAATGGTGAGTGGTTTGATAAATATTCTTCACACAGCCAAAAAAAGATGGAGGAAACAGCATGCAGTAAAATAAGTGTAAGCAACACTTTTTGGCTCCTTGGCTTAAAATTGTTTCTGTTTTTTTCCCTCTTGAGGTGATTTGTGAGCGTGGTGGCGATCAGAAGATTGTTGGTCTGCATTTCACTGGTCCAAATGCTGGTGAAGTCACACAGGGCTTTGCCATGGGCTTCCAGTAAGTTTAATGAATTATAAATACGTGTTTTAACATTTTGATTGCATCTATGTCATGTGGAATAACTATCAAGTAATTATGGTGTAGCACTGATGGGTTTCAAAGTCACCAAGATGTGTGGGACATATTACTGTAGTAGTAGCACTAAAGTCCTCAATCTATGCCTTGAAATAAATTGCAGGATATCTTACCAGTTTTGAGCCTTTGCAACAGACCAATGACACTGTTGTTACCTTCCAGTGGGCGTCACTGGACTCACTTGTTTCAATAATGATCTTTTATTGAGATAAAGAACACATGGAGATATCATGATGTCATAGAAATAATGGAAGTCATTGTGAGTAAATGCAATGTGAACCTCTCTTGTTTGTGTTTCAGTTGTGGAGCAACATATTCCCACCTTCTGCAGACAGCAGGAATCCACCCGACCTGTGCTGAAGAGATGGTCAAGGTCAACATCACTAAGCGCTCTGGCTTGGACGCCACAGTCACCGGCTGCTGAGGTTAAGCACCTCGGCCTCTGAACACACACAGAGCACACAGGGTCCCTGTGAGACTGCAGAACAAAGTTAGCCTGGGTTTATCGAGCTCTCTCTCCATGTAGCTCTCCATTTCACTGGCCTCAGATGTCTCAGTTTCACTGTGCATGCTGAGATTTTTAGCTGCACTTCCTGTACGTGAAGGTCTCCTCATAGGTGATGCAGGTCGTCACTGGTTAAAGTCATGTGATAACCAAGACTGTTATTGTCCCATGTACATGCATGTTGTGTGCATGTTCGAAAAGCACAGAGCTATAGATCAGGTTAGTGAGGGCTCCGCTGCAGAGCGACGGTCTTTTAAATAAACAGGCTCATCAATCAGGATTAAGACCTGCGCTCAGGGTTTTGTTGAAACCGTACGAGAAACGTAGACCGGGCCCGAACTTTCTTCTGAATATATATTCTACAAATATTGTTGTTTCTCTGGCTGTACTTCCTGTCCATTAGTCTTGGAGGTGACACATACCATACACCCTCCCACCATGACACTGATGGATGGCCCCAGGGCCGTCGCCGCAGCGACACCGCTCCATTTCCCATGGACACACACAAATAGTCGGCGGGGCGCCTGTCAGTCAGCCAGCAGAGACCTGAGCTATGGAGCCACAGCTTGTTTAGGGCCCAGCAGAGTCCAGCAGACCCCTTTCTGTTCCTCCCATGCCTCTTTCCATCCACATCCACAGAAGGAATACAGTACTAATATGTGCTGTCAAAAGCTGTATGGATGCCACATAGCAGACACAGAGAACTCTATCTATTGATAACACTGCTGCGAGAGCCTTATTACAGCTGTACTACTCAGCCTCACCCAAAGGTGGCACTGTTGCCCTCTAATTCTCTCATTTTATGTGAGCCAAGACTGGAAGACAGGATGAAGTAGTCACTGGATAAAACATAAGCCTGAATACATTCTGGTTGCACATTTAATCCCTTTAATCCCTATAAAAGATATGTGCTTTTGGATGGAGCTGGAAGGCAGGCTGGCTTTATTGGTGCCAAACTGATAAGGGTTATCTGTTGTGTATTTACATGGATGGCAGGTTAGCCCTCAAGAGTCATCACCCTTGAAGATAAGGGGAGTTGTTTATATCAATAAAGCAGTAATGGACCCCCACAGTTTGCCAAACTGCTTGAGTGTTCAACCTGCTGCCTGTATTGGACATCTTGGGTTTATTAAGTAGATGAGGGAGGGAGAAGGAGGTCAATAAAAGAGGCTTGCTACAGAAATTGAGGGACCTGAAGGAGGCTGCTGGGTGTAGTTTATTTTTATTTGAAGTCTAATCTGCCCAGTCTGATTAATGATTCTGATGAGGGGAGTGACAGCGTGCCAGGAGATGGAGAGAGGGGGAAAAAAAGAGTAAGAGAGAGCTACCAGGTTTATTTGGACCCGGGCCGGAGAGGAGAGAGAGAGAGCTGAGTTCCAGCCCGGGTGAGGGAGGGAAGGGGGATTCCTGTGTGCTCTGTTCAGGGCCGAGGTGCTGACTGAAGGACCCTGACCTCCGCTCAGCAGGAACAGCTTGACTCTATCACTCGGAGCACAGAGGGCTCACATGCTGCGGCGCTGCACGGCAGGGGCCTTGAGGGGGGGGCTATTGGAGGAGAGTGGGAGGTGGGCGGGGAGCGTTAAGATGGGCCATTGCACAGACAGAACCACCAACAAACCAACACAGCACCGAGCCGTGCCCGGAGTAATCGAGACCGTGTTCCTGTGCTTAACGAGCCACTTCACAGACCCCAGGGTGGGCTTAAGGCAGCCTGAGGGAAGTCATTGAGGCCATCAGTGTAACTGTAATGTCTGTTTGCTTTTTACCCTCCTCTTCCCCTCTGCTTTGCTGCACTCTGTTCCGCTGTTCACACGCACAAAATGAAATCAATACGTTCATATTATTCACGTTCAACTATACAAATTTTAATTCGTATGAAATGTCAGTGATTTCCGATCATCGCCGTTCTGTCACTCCAGGCCCAATATTTGACCAGTCAACCTCAGCTGTGCTCCACGGGGGGTCAGGGTTCAACTTTCAGGTCGGCCAGCTAATGATGACCTGCGCTAAAACCCAGAACTGGGGAGCGCAGGCCTGATGTCACCTGGCCGCAAACTTTAGAAGTTGTAAATAGAGAAGTGTAATCTTCCATTAAAGCTTTGTTATACATAATTTATATGTAAAGTAATAACATATTGGGATGCATTGTCACCATTAAAGTAATGTTGTCCACTGATTAAGTGTTTGGTGTTCTACATACATGACTGAATTGTTGTTGAAAATACAAAATGTATGTAGTTACTGAGAGAAGAGGAAACTGGTTTCCACAGAGAAAGAAAGTACACTGCAGCAACAATAACGTGTACATTTATAAAGTTAGACATGGAAACAATCAACAAATTACATTCAGGAATTCTGTGAAATTATTACTAACTGAGCTTTTAATGAGAAAATCAATATCACTGTAGTGATTGTACTGCGTGTGAAAGCTACTTTTTCTAAGCTAAGCTAACGGGTAGTTTGCTGATGAAACAGAGCAGACAAAGTAGCACAGCTAGCTTGGGTTTGTCTAAAATAAGTAAAACCGGTGTTATGTACTGGGCTATTTCTTAGATAGGGGAGTCACTTATTTTGGTTGCTTGGAAAAAAAAAAAAAATACAACCACTACTAAAGCCACAACATATCATTTTGACAGTTTTTGTACACATAGCTGAGGCTGCTTTTTTTTGTTTTTTGTTTTTTTCAAATCCTTTGGACAGAGCCAGGCTAACTCTTTCCCTCACTTTACACTTTTTGTGCTAAGTTAAGCTAACTGGCTACTGCTGTTAGCTTAATATTTAATATATCGTCATCAATAGTGGTCTCAATCTCACACCAGTAACGACATTTCTCAAAATGTGGAACTTTTCTTTCAATAAAAAGCTAAAGTTTGCTAAAGTGATTTGGAAACAAACAGATGTGCACATTTACATGCACATCTATCTGTGCCCATTGATGTGAATGCAGAGGTTTATCCAAAAACACTAGTCCTGTTCAGTCTTAATATTAAGCAGTGTCACAGGGGATGGTCACACTTTAACCCTGAGTTGTCTCTGCTGACAGGCTGCTCTGCTATGCAGCTCTGTCACTCAACCCTCCGCACCAACAATGACAGAAATTCCACTGTGTTTGTTTGGTTAAGGACAGAGCTCTCTGAAACCCCTGAACCTCCTCAGGATCCACAGCAGCCTCACTCACCCTGAGAATGAAGTCCTAGCCCAGACACTGGGAGTAAAGTTCACCCGCCGTCTCAAGAATAGTCGGCCCCATTTAGCAATTGTGTCTCTTCTGTTGCTCCACAATGGAGCAAACAGGCTAAATCCACCTTGAAATGCACTTAGTAGAACATGTCAACATGTCAGGGTGCGCTCGGTTCTCCGCTCCATCTTAATCCAGCCCATTGAACACTGACAGTTGTCTGTGAGTCAGACATTCACGAGGCCTTTGTCACTCCAGGTCTTGAGCTCTAGCAGCTACGGTGGAGGAGCAGAACCCTCAGACGCATGTTAAAACACACTCGTTGGGTATACAGCCTCGCAGTCGCAGCGAAATTCTCGGGAGGAGCAGAAACCGATACATACCTTGTGTAAACATTAGCAAGAAATGACACTTGGAATAGAAAAGGCTCAACCTAGGTGAGGATTATCCCTGAGAAATGAATAGGGGCCAATTATGACTGCTCTGTTGTACTGCCAGTATCTGGCTCAAGAGCTGTCAGCCTGAGTTGCCTGCAGGGCCCGGATGGACTGCAGTGTCTGGGGAGGGGGTCCCCAGGAATGGAAAAAAAGGGGGGGGCAAGCCAAGGTGAACTCCAAATGGGTGGATTTGGGTGCTTTCTCCTTCATGTGGCCTCCCAATTTCAGGACGATTACCCCCTGAATCCAGATACTAAGCCTAATGGTAGGTTCACAAAAGCAACCATTGGACCAAGACTGCTGAGAGGAGGTTGTGTACATTCTCTGTCATTCATGATACAAATATACTCCTCTCAGACACAAATTTCCTCAAAGCAAAAACATCTAAAGGACCCTGGATTGTGACTGAGTCTGAGTTTGAATACTCCCCATCAGGAATGTCAAGGCTGTCTTGTTTGTTTCACTGATCTTAAGGCTGCATATTTGATTTGGCTACAAATGTTGCATCTAGAAAGATTACATTTTGAAGTAGCTCCCTTCTTGACTTCTCAACCACAGATAAAAAAAAGTAGGAGAGGTCGGCTGATGTCAGAGTTGCTATTGGTAGCTCAGTAGAGGTGAGGGCCTGTGAAATGAGCTTATCTGACCCCTGATAAGAACAGGATACCCTCAGGAACGGTCTAAATTCAATACACATGGCTGCTGCAGCCGTCTTTATCTGAGGGGATGTGGGTGTTTAAAGAAGGAGCTACATGTAGCGCTGTGGTCAGGTCTGGCCTATCTAGACCGGTCCAACCGACCACAGCCTTCCACAGAACACCAGTGCCTGTGGCCAACAGCAAGAAGGGCGCGCCACAATGTCATAATCTGTGGTTCAGATCCCCCAGATGTCATTAAGACAACAATTATGATCAGCAGCCTCAGCTCCTAAATCATTTAGTCAGGTCTATTGCCACACAGGAAGCCTTCTTATTACCTCTGGAAGCTGTGCAAAGATTTATTGAGCTCATGTTTGATGACGGCATACAATAAAGAGACGGTGTTTATATGTGTGTGTGTGTGTGTGTGCATGTATGTGTGCCAAACCATGTCAATTTGGACCCCTGGCAATCTGCAAGCAAAAACAATACAACACATACTCTACACTGTTTACATCAAAACAAGACATGTCTGGCACTCTCTAGTTGGAGTTGTGATTATGTTGTTGCACCTTTAACAACCTTTTAATCACTGTCTCTTTGATCAGCTACACTTTTTTTCTCATCAAAACAGCTGACATGTAGAGGAATTGCTCAATTACTTGTATTTTTGTTTAGCACTGTATTGTTTTGTAGTCATTAGCACTGGAATGAAACAGGAGCCTATTGTGAACAGCCTGGTATGAACAAGCTGAAAAAGTGAACTAGTATCAAGCTGTTATAAACGCGACAACCTCCGCCTGGTGCAACAATTGGTTTTAAGTGGTCCTCTTTGTATTCATGGCGGCTGGGATCTCAGTGTCAGCCTGTTGTTGTGATATCTCAACAACTATCAAATGTAAGGCCATGATTTCTGTTTGTAATTCATTATCGCCAGACGGTGTATTCTAATGGCTTTGGTGTGTAGTGAAATACTATCGCAGCCGTGGGAGAGACTGTCATAAAAGATGATGCAATCATTAACATCCTCCTCACCGTTAGGTCTAAATGAAATATGTCAAATACATGAACAGTATACATGACGTCACCTGTTGGTTTGTGGGCTCACATTTTGAAGGCATTTGGCATTTGAAAGACGCCATGTCAGTTTTTTGGAACCAAAAGTGACCATATTTGGACATGAAGGGAGGACTGAGGAGGAGGGTCTCACACTTGAACCCAGGACACTGACCAATGTGTGTGAGACTCGAGTTAATCCAACTACCCACATGCCTAATATTCCTTGTTTTTAATAATATCTTCTTAATGATGAAATGATTTTCAGATGGACCACATCACTAATAAGAAGAACTAACTTCAGCTAAGGACATCAGAATGATTTGTGGGGGGAAATTATTGTCTGAGTATTTTATGAAAATGAAAATTGGGGATTGGGCTATTTCACCTTTTTTGCACTTGCCCATTGGCCTTATTTTTGAGACTCTGTTGCTTCATCCATACAGTCTATGAACAAAACTTGACTTTTGTTGACAGCACATCACTACTGAAAAATTGCTCTGAGAAAAACATTCATTCATTTATTTTTATACCCACTTATCGAAATTGGGTTGCAGGGTTCGACTGGAGCCTATCCCACTTGGCAACAGGCGAGAGGCGGGGTCCACCCTGCATAGATCACCAACCCCAGGGCTTGAAAAAAACAAAAAACAAAACCCAACACTTTTCCAGCCTTTTGGATTCATTATCTCTGGTTAAGCCTGGAGTGAGGCTGATTCTGAAACCCAGCCTGAATGGGAGCAGACTCTCCTGGGGATACGTTTCCACACTAATTTAAACTCGTTTTATGAATCAGAATTTGGAAATAATCAATTTAACAAGCCTCTACATAACAAACCACTTCATTTCCCTTCCTAAAGGTTTTCCCAAACACTAGAAAAGCAGACAAATCATCAGTATCAGCACTCAGTTGACAGTTTCCTTCTGAATGTGTCTGCTCTGGGGCTCTGGTGTTATCAGTCTGAGTCACATCACATAAATCAAAGTACCTTCCAGTGCCATGACGGCTTCCCACTCTGCAGCCAACACATCTGGCAAGAGATGTAACAAACTGCCTGGGCCGGAGCTGAGCGTATATATCTGGTGCAGATTGCAATTCCTGCTGATGGCCCTAAATATGCATATAGTGAAGAACACACACACACACACACACAGGCTGAGCTGCAGAGACAGACTTGTTATGTGATGCAGATGGACTGCATGCTGAGCTCGCCCTCTGGCTGCTGTCGATGCCTGTCTGATTGATTCTGTCTTTCCTGTTTAGCCAATAGAAGCTCGGTGTGGTGGGACGAGCAGCTTGTGAATGAATCACACACACACACACACACACACTATAGATTCTGGATGTAGTGTGTAAGTGTTAGCTTCAGGAGCTCATACTTATGCCTGACTGTGTTTATTTGTTTGTCACTCATCTGATGAGAGACGGCGGTATGTTGTGTGTGTGTGTATGTGTCCGAGCTGGCGGGAATGTGGATGCGTGGGCGTGTTTGGCATCGTGAGCTCTCTTGTATTCTGTCCACACTCACTGCATCTTGTAAGCCTACACTCAGTACACATGAACTTTTCTTAAAAATAAAGCCGTGGAGAGGTGTACCTCTGCTCCATGTTTCCAAAACAACTTCAACATTTTTAGACAGGTCTAAAACAGGAGAGTTGCCCTCACAGCCAAACTTTAATCCACACACATGTGCACTGAGACCAGTGTATATTTAACCAGCACAAGCTCAGTAATTAGCCTTCACAAAGTAACCTTTGGCCTTTATGTCATCTTGTATGACTAATGAACTAGCAGCTACTGCTTAGAGAGTGGTCATTACTGTACGTCTCGGCTTACTGATCTGGGTTCTGTCCACCCTGAGGCATTTTAAACTGTCTTTATTTTTGTTCCTTCTGTGTGGAAATGCAACAAAGATGACCTGAGTCTTGAAATGATAATGACAAACTGCTTGGAAAAGGAGCAACAGAAAATCTGGGATGATCTATTTGAACCTGATGTAGAGATGTATTTATTGCAGTTTACCAGGTCTGTTCATTTTACCACTCACAATGACAGGAGGGGACCTCTCTTCATACTTACGTTGTGCATTTTCTGACAGAAAAAACCTTTACAATTGTATTATACTCCACCCCCTAAAAAGCTAGAAATATTTTTTTCTCTACAAATATTTTTTTGTCACAATACACTATGAAATGTGACCATTTCTACTTTAAAAAATAATAATTTGTGCTGAAAGCTTCTTAATAAATACTCAGTGCTATTAACCAAAGTTGAGTCAAATTCTTTCATCAGTTGTGTGAAGTTAAGTGAAAACACATACACTGTACCTTCATGGAAATTGGCAAAAAATTATTTTCTTTTCCATTGTGTTTCTTTAACATTCAGGCATTATATTAGGAATTTTACGTTTCAAAAATAAATCATTGACATTTGTTCAGTAGTTACTCTGTAATTTTGCGAAAGGACGAGCAAACAAAAAACAGTTGCATGCCAGTGAAAACATAACCTTCTTGATAGAGGTAGTAATTTGGTGACCCTTGAGGTCAGATTTTAAAATAAGTCAGTATCAGTGAGGTGAAAGTTTGTTCATCCAAATATGCTGAAAAATAGATGGTATCTAAGTGGATATACACATAAGTGTTTGTGCAGTTAAACAAGAGGTCAGAGATGATAATTTTTCACTCCTTGCTGCTCCCTGTGGACACGATCATGAGACACAGCTTCATCATTAAGAGGGAGTTTCAAACAGAACTGATAAAAATATTAACTTTAGACACTGGGATCCTCCCCTTCTTCACTATTCCAAGGGAGGATGGTTTAGTTGTGCTGATAGTGGCATTAAAGTTGCATTTTGTTCTAGTTCTTGAAGTGACAGACAGGCCGGTCACTCTTCGCCCTCCCTGAGATCTCTCCACTCACGCCTGCAGAGATGCCCAAGGAAAACATGAGCTAGGGAGGCCTCGCCATCACCATTTTATGATACCCGCCCATCCAATACATGCTCCCACACACGGTATCTTCTTCTTCTGTTCTGATAACTTAATGTGCGCCCGTCCACTGTCACGTAGGAAATAAACCTGCAGTCAGGTCTTTGTGCAACTGAGAGGACAATGCTTCAGTAAATGTGTTTACATTAAATTTCCCAACAAGAAATGAGTCTATCAAGACCATTAACAGAGCAGTGCATGCTGTCAGCCCCATGATGACACTTACAGACTTGCCCCTTTTCAGTAGCATGTAAAATACAAATCAAGACAATGTATTGACAAACATATTTTGCATTACATAAGGGATTAACATATAATGATCTTTTTTGTGGCCTGATAGAAAAAATAAACTGTTATTCAGTTTAATTAGAGATCCAAATCTTTATTATTATTATGCTTTTTGTTTTTGGTGGGGGGGACTCTAAATGCTTCCACATATTTTCCCCCAAAAAACCCTTCACATATCAAAATGTTCAAGCTTTTCCAGCATTTAGTACTTCCACATACTTTCATTTACAGATACCATTCAAACTGTAAACAAGTCACAAAAGTTCAAACTATTACACTTATTCAGATTTGTCATTTTTTACACCTTTTGAATTTTTGCAGGTTATTGTTTGTAGCGTTTTTTTCCAGCCTGTTTCTGAATTGAGTTTATGAGGCATCTGATACTGACATATGGGCAGCCCCTGTGGTGTATTGGTTAGGGAGCCAGACTCACACTTGAAAGCTCACTACTTCCAGATCACCTTAGACCTGCATTGAAAACCCAGATTGAGAAGTGTTTTTCACTGGAGCAGGCATAGACATTCACACTGTATTTCCTTCAGATGCATTTTTAGTGAGGGATAAAAGCAATGAAATACTTGGTAAAAAAAACTTGGGTATGTTGCGTAAAAGCAAAGATGTACACAGTTACTGAATATACTTTGTTGTTGGCATGTGTTTGCCTTGTCGTCAGGTAATGTAATATTTCACAGGTTTTTATGTTTCACATTTCAGACTAGAGAAGTATTGTGTACCCTGTGTTGCTGAATCTTGATTTGCATACATTTCTTAGTACCCTGTGTGTCAGAAAGGTCCTTTTGCTCATCAGTTGCATTATACAGTAGCTCCCTGTGCCCAGACTATATAACCATTACTTTATGGTCTGACAGGAGAGCAGATTCTAGTGTTCCTCCCTGGAGTTTTGCCCTCCGATGTGTACAGTCTTTACCTCTCCATGATGAGAGAGGAGCCTGGTGAAAGAGCGCCAGCAGACTGAATCATAGCACTCCCATCTATTTCTATCTCTCTGTGGTCGGCCTGCTGCTCAGGCTGACCCGCAGCCTTTCTAATTTGGTGATGAGCTGTAAAGTGACCTGCCTGCCCCCGGCTGGAACAAGAGTGGGATTCCAGGGATTTCCTTACCAGGCCTCTTGTGCTGGATGGACGACACTGTACACACGGCCCAACCCTGTCACCCTCTCCTTCTCCTACTCCTCCTCGGACACATGGGGAGACCGAGGCATTTTCTCCCAAGGGCACCCTGGCATTGTCCCCTAAACCCGCAGTGCTCATGGGTAAACTGAGATCTCAGGAATAATTGATGATGATGTAGGTCATGGTATCTGTCCAGGCAGGGCAGGAGACTCTTTCTCCCACCTCCTGCTGAGGGGTTACTGTCCTGCCACCTCCATTTGCACTAATTGCTTTAAACTCTCTGCTGCTCTACAACTCACCCTGTTCATGTATGTCATTAGGTGCTCATGTATTTGATCTATCTCATTAGTAAATTAAATACACTAATCCTCTTCAGCTCTAGATCTAAAATATTGTACGGCTAATTTAGCACAATTTGAATATAGTGTGGGGGTAAGAATGTATGATCAGTGGTGTTACTATATCAAATACTATAACAGGAGTGTCCCTGAAACATTTCTACAGACTAGTCCAAATGAATTCCATAGAGACATTTCTCTCTCCCTGCTTTTTTAGGTTAGGTAGACTGTCGTCTATCTTATGGCAAGTTCTCCATTTGATTATTTAGCCTTCAAACCCAGTCTGCTCTACACACTATGCACCCTCTCCCACTGAGCCACCTGTACTCTGTATTGTTTCATTTTGGACTGCAGGGGGATTGGCTGACTTTAATCCACAGCCACAGAAGAGGTTTAAAACACTCTGGTTTCATCTAATCTTCCAGCTCAGACCTAGCCGAGCTTGAAACCCGCTTTCTCCATGATAGGAATGGACAAATAAAGGTCTCTCCCAGCACTCCTGTGAAAGGGCTCTGTGTGCTCTGTGGATTAGGGCCCTGTGTTTTCTCTGTCTCTCTTTCTCAATTAGACTGAAAAGGATGGAAAAAAAATAATAAAGACTCCCCTGTTCATGCAGTATTGTAAGGCTTTTCAAGTTCTATCTAAACTTATTGCTCACTTCTGTTTTTTTTTAGGTCATCCCAAAGTGTAGTGGTCCTTCAAATGGTATGAATTTAAAGAGCAATTGATGTGTAAGTATTCTCAAAGTTTTATTAAAATAAATCTCTTCTTTTCTCAGAATTGAAATTTTTTATTTATTTAGAAAAGACTTATTGGGGAAAGTATACCTGCAGCCATAAGACGAGAGGAGTGCAATACCATTTATTTGTTTTTGCTTCCTTAATAAATATGTTTTTAAGGCGCAACTATCCTGTAAAAGTAAACGGTGAACATAGAACTCAGAGCGAGTGTGTGAGTTTTGTACTCAGGCACTTTCACGGACAGCTAATCTGGTGTAAATAGAGGTCCTTCCAGTCCGGCGCATGTTTTGTATCCTCTCCTTGCAAAGCTGCTCGAGTCTCTGTGACAACTGTGAAACACCGGTGTCTCACCGCAATGGTATTTTATGCAGATTTGTTAAAGCCTGTTCTCTTTTCTTCTATAAAGCACCCACTGCACCAGCCTGACATGTAATAATAAGTTATATGTTACGTTTGTAGAAGTTACTGTTGGTGATTGCTAGCTTGTTGCTAACGTTAACTTGCTTGTCAGTAGCCTCACGAGACTTTAGAACTTAAATACTGTCAGACAAAACACTGCGTTTTAGTACTTTAGCCCAGAGTTTGTGAAATGCTGTGGCGTCAGAATATTAAAGAAGAGACTGGATATAACTTTCAGTAGAGTCACGCGAATAGACGAAAATACCAAACTATTCAAACCCATGTCTGTTTAATGAGCAGGTGTTGTGCTTGTCCACAGATGTCAGGGCACACTCTTCTTGTAGCGGGTTTTTCTTTTTTTTTGGTTCATTTAAAGCCCCATCCTCTGTGTCGATGTGGTGCAGCAGAAACCTCATCCCGTCTCTCAGATGCACTGAACAGTACTATCGTGACAGCTAATTTGTATTTAAAATGAAATGCTACTTGGTGATTAACTACTTTAGGTCAATGAGGTGCACTTAAAAATTACCATAGCAAACAAACTGACATGGTTTTAGAAGAAGTTTGTTCTGACTGTTCAACGCTAAGCATATAATATGTCCTGGAACTAGTTATAATGCAGCTTTATGAAAGAGGTGTGTGGGAGACAAAATGTATCTAATGAAGATTAAGCATAAAAAAGCTACTTACTTGATCCTCAGCAAATCTTGCCATTAACAGTGTCCTATGATTGATTGTATAGTTTGTTCTCAAGCAGATCAAAGTCCAAAATATTCTGTTGTAGTGTGTTGTAGTCGTGAAACGGATAGTTGGCAATCCAGGTCACAGTCTATCTGGTGGTAACATGCAGATGTACAAAGAAAGTCAGTTGTGTTACATTGGGTTATTGTTTAGCTTGTTAAATTTGGTAGGGAAGTTCTGGTTGAGCTCCAGAAGCTGTTCACCTTGTACAAATTGTTAACACTTTGTTAAAGTTTTCAGCGTTCATTACTTAGCCTGCATGCAGTCACTCATCACCCCCCTGAAGATGACTGACAGCTGAAACAGCGGGGGATGTGCTGTTTGACAAAGCGTAGCATGTTGTTGCTTCCTGTGTTCTTTATCCCGTGTTGCATGATGTCCTATTGGGATAACAGGACAATATCTTTTCTGTATTGACAGCATAATCGCCCACGCATCCAAAGGCCACATCACACCCAAAATGCTTGGTGATGTATGATGACACTCGAGCTGTCGACCCTCTTGTCGTGTCCCTTTGTCCTCCAGTGTCCAGGTAAATGACCTCATGGAGGAAATGGGTGATAATGCAAACAGATAAGGCTCCTGGTACCTGTTGACCACAGTCAGAACCTCCTAAATCAGGACCCTCTGACATGGTGCTCTATCAGTGCCTGCCTCAATGACACCCACAAGGCATTGAGCCCTTATCTGCGGTGGCCCCTGCTTAGCATTCACGCCATTCACGCGAACAATGCTAACTCTTCCCGCTCATTGGATCTGTGACTGACAGTGGGTGTTGGTGCACTTGTGTCTGACTTCAGCCTCTGTGCGACGCTGGGCTGTTTATCCAGTTCAGATACCCCCACCAAGAAACAATAAAGGGCGTGTGTCTTCCTCGCCACTTCCTATGCTGTTTTTCTAACTGGACTTTTATAATGGAACTCGCTCCCTATTTGGCACATTGGCTTCCTCCTGACAAGGTGCTGTATTAGTTGGGGGAGGGTTAGAGCAGAAAGGCTGACTAATGGACATATAGAGCCAGCTCACCACCCACTGACCAGCCAGAGAGGTGGAAATGCCATCGTGGCCAGACAGTGCAAAGCAGGGAAATGTCAGATAAGACCGTTGCCTTTGATAAACAGTAGAATGACTAATAGGTGAAGTATGATGAAGCAGTCAGAGATGGATTTTGGACCTTTTTTGTAGGCAAAGATCATCCAGAAAAGAAATATGATTGGTTTGACAAGCTGGTTTTTCATTGGAAGGCATATCTAGAATGGAGCTTTTTCAGTTATGTGTAATCTACTTTGGGTTTTCATCATGCAGCTCAGATCACATATTTGATGACGGTGATATCAGAGCACGGGATCTTGGGATCCCATGCCTCCATAATGGCTCCTGTGAAGCTCGGGCATTATAAAGCTCCTATAATAAACCCCTGTGATCAGTATATCCCTCCCTCTCTGGTCTTATTTATGAATGGCAGAATTTGACAGGCGGGCAGCTCAGGTGGGTAGCTGCCGATCACATGATACCAGCACTAAGCGAGGAATGTGGACAGGACTCCCCCTCACCTCTACTCAAAAAAAAAAAACTTTGATGCCCCATATCATAACGAATACCGTCCCCTCCCTCTTTAAGCCCTCATATGTGCACCGATGCTGAGGGAGGGTAACGGGTGCTGTAGTCAAGGGGGGGCACAGATAGTGGCTGTGTTTGATCTGAAGGTCGCCAGCCCCTTGCTGGTGTTGAGAGATCCTTGGCGGACGAGGCTGGCTCTTATTTAATAACATGAAGGGGAAGCGGACCTTTCTCTCATAATTAGGCCTAATTACCCCGTAGGTGTGGACAGACGGCCCAAGAAGAGACAAACTGCCTTTATCCACGGACTTAGAGTCAGATTACCCAGAGCTGTCTTATCTGTTGCGGGGCCGGCAGGAGCCTCAGACCTCCTCTCCTGCCTCTTCCCACTGGCTTCCATATCCAGCTCGATTATAATAGTCAGTCAGTCTGATTTATTACGCTTCATCCATGACACACAGGTTTAATTAGGCTCAGCTTGTTACTCTGTCCTGTAATTCTGAGACTCTGTGTGTGTGTGTGGGTGTGGGTGTGTGTGTGGACATGTTTAATAAGGAGGCTGGAGAGGAATTTACTGACCTGCTGGGTACTTTGTTATCTATTGTGCTATCACTTCATGAAGGCTCGTTACATTTATTAAAAGCATTGCAGGAAAACCAGCTACTTGTCCTTGAGGATCTTACACTAGAAGATCACATCTACCAGCATCTACTGCTCAGCCAGTAAAGCACATTTGCGTTAACTGCAGATTTATTTTGATGTGAAAAATACTATGTTGACAAAGGACAGGTCTGGCTGTTTGCTCGGGCGCTTCTCCCTTTTAGCAAGGAAAAGTTTAAGGATAGATTTGAGTGACATCCTGCCACTGTCTGGTTTGTTTACAGTATCGTTCTCTCCCTTCCTGAGCTTGCCTGCATGTTTGTGTTTGGGTTTGTGGGTGACTCACTCGCAGCCACAACAACAGGCCCATTGTTGGGTCAATTCTGGAAATGCTGACGCCTGGAAAACAGAAGAAACGCTGGGCTGAGGAAGTAGCGCCAGTGAGAAGTGGATATTATGCTCATCTTTAGGTTTAAGTTTGGCTGCTCAGCGGTGTCTCCATCACTGTGCCCGACTGTTGTCTTTGATTTACTGTGTCCTGCCAGTGGAAAGTTTTACCGCTTTTTTTTTTCTTTTTCTTTTTTTTTTGTTACAGCAGACAGTAAATACCAGCCAGTTTCAGGCTGCTGTGTCCATGACTCACAGCTCCATGCAGGTCCACTGCAAGAGGACAATACGGGACGCTTAATCCACCTGTTATCAGGGTGAGTCCCCCCGTGTCACACACAGGCGCAGGACTCTGGCTCAGGAATGCAGCCTTACCCACCCAGTCACAGGAGGAGCAGCTTAACTCACAGACCCTCACAAAAACACTGCTGTCTTTTTTTGTGCCATTTTCTTCATACCACACAAAAACAAGTTTGTACAGTTGTTGGCTGAATACTTTCCTGTTGATTCAGTTCAGAGATAGTAGGCACAGTCCTACAACCAGTGTCTTAAACAGCTAAATGTATGGAGCCACTTAAAAAAATTGATGTATTTAACGTTGTCAGTGTACATATTTGGAGGTGCTGTTTTTTTGGCAGTCCATATGAACACAAATCGGTGTATACGGTGTGGAGACTGTTCTCCAGAGACCAGCAGACTGTGGTGCTGTGTGCTTAATTAGGCAGGCTGGTCAGGGGTCTCTGTCTCTTCGCTTCACAGATTCACATGGACAATTTAACCACTAACCTCCTGAAATGAGCTGCTCCTGAATGCCTCGGGCTCCAGTTTCAGTTTCTGCTGATTGCAGGGACCAAGGGTTATGATAAGTAAAAGTAGAGGAGGGGAGGGAGCATGTGAGTGGGGGCAGTGGGTGGTAGGTGATGAGATTTTGGTTACTGTGCTATGGTTGCAGGTATTTGAGAGAATACTCGATGTAAATCAGTGTTGGGTCTTCTTGGCCATAGACTTTGTAGAAATGGACAAAGTCAATCATGGAAGTGAGATGCTGGCACCAACAAACTCTGGCTCCAATTGACTTCAATTCAAAAATCCTCATTTTTAATCATGAAATAGTCAGTACATTTTTCATTCTGATGTCAGTAGCTAAAGTTAGCTCTTCTTCTCAGTGGTCTGGTGGTCCATCTAAAAAATCATTTCATCATTAAGTAGAGATTAGTCTTCAAAAAGAGGAAGATTTAGGGGCGTGGTTAGCTTGATTGACAAGTCTGTCTTCTCATTGCAGATCAGAACTGAACTCAAGTCTCATACACACTGGGCAGTATACTTGGGTTCATGGGTCAGACCCCCCTCCTTACTCCTCTCTTCATATCCAAATGTGGTCACTTCAAGTCCACAAAGCAGCAGGTGATGTCACTTTAGCATCATTCAGTCTATATACAGTCCATTAAGTTCTAAGCATCTTGGAGACCCAGTGTGACATCATGATGTAGAGGCCACAGCAAATAGTCCACAACTCTTCTTGTGGCCAAAAGTAATTCTTTATGAAGGATGTATGTTTGGGCTCATTGTTGTACCAGAGAACAAATCTGGGGCCAATCAGATGCCTTCCTGAGGGTAGTAGAGTGACCACCTGATCGCTTCCCTTGCATTAAAATACCACAAGGCACCAGAATGTTTCTTATTTTATTACTTACTGGTTTCTTTATGCATGTCACTTTTTTTTAGATGCCATAATAATCTCAAGTTGAGAAATTAGTTACTGTGACAGTTTGCCACTTGCAGTATCAGGCAATTTAGGGTTCAGTGTCTTGACCAAGGACACTTTGACATATGGGCAGGAGGAACTGTGGGATTGATCCCCCCAATCATGATACACTCTCCCCCCTGAGCCACAGCCGACCTCAGCAGCCATCTTTAGTGTTGTGATGGCTCCGCGTGCTACTGTCCTGCATTTTTGCAGCAAAACAGCAGATTAACAGTATTATTATTATAGGTCAATAAGGTAAGATATACTACAAATGGCTGGATGTGCTTAGAGGGGCTGCAGTCTAGCAGGTCATTACAGCTTCAATATGAACTTTTCACCCCACATTCGAAGGAATATCCGAGTTTTGAATAAAAAGTGACAGCCCTGGTAGTTATTCCCACTGCCTTCGTCTTTATGATTACAGAGAACTTGTGGAGTTTTAAAGTCTGTGTTGTGTCTGTGTGAGTAAGTCAAATGCATCATCCTGACTTCAAGTGTTTAGTTGTTTTGGTGTAAAAATAGTCTGAATAAAATACAGTGTTGGCATGAATTGGTTTGAGCCACATGGACTTCAGAGGATTGAAAGGATAGAGTGATATTAACTATGAGGAGCCAATCACCACGCGGCACTCACATGTACTGCAGTTTAACTTTGAAGCATCATTTCCTCGCAGCATACCTGTGGTCGGTTTGGTTTCCTCAGCTGCCCAGCCTACAAACGACATAAAAGCCCGAGCTATTGCCTCTGCCTCTGGGACAACGGCTGTTGATCACAAGAGGAGCAAGAAGCCAGAATCTCCGTCTGTTTACTGTAATTAAGCTGTCAGGGGTTGTGATTTATGACGTATTGAGTAAGAGAGGTGTTATCACGTAGACTGGAAGGAGGAAGACGGAGTGAGAGAGAGCCACAGGGCTTTGTAACTACTAACAATAGAGAAAATACAGACAGTGCATTAAACACAACTGTCTGCTGTGTGCAGGAGAAAGGCTGGAAGGCAAAATGGAGGTCCTCTCTGACAAGCTCTGCTCAGTGTCTGTGCAAAAACAGATTGACATGACTTGTTATGCACACACTTAACTTTCATCTCACTGTATTCCTCTGAGAGAGCCCAATTAAATGCAGCACTTCATTTCTCATTTCTGCAGAAATGATGTTGTCTTATTGACAGTTTCGAAGTCTCGAACGCGCTCAGTCTTTTTATTTTTACCAGTCTCAACCTCAATTTCCACGTATTTATATTTCATTTTCTCCTGTAGTGACTGCTGTCGCCTGGTTACAACCTCCTGGACTTGAGGGATGTCTCGTCCTGCTCCGTCCCCCATTTATACTCTGAGGGGGGCTGGCTCCCCCCTTAACACCATCCACTTTAGCTGCCATGGAGGGGGCATCCCGCTTCTGTTTTCTGGGTGAGTTATGTTTTAACTTTTTCTTAAAAGGTGAGCATTTTACTAAATGCTTTAATAAGTCTAATATAAGAGTTGCATTCATGTCGACAGGTTTGATTTATTGTGTGTGATGAGTAGATATTAAGCCAGCCAATCAGGATTTAGCTTTTTTTTTTTTTTTTATTGTTGAATTAAAACAAATAAAGGCAAGAACGACAAAAACAAATATTACCCTTTTCTGTTGGTTTGTTGTTGAGCTGTAAGTGACACCACAGCCATGATGAATGTAACACTCTGAACAGTGAAGAGTCTTCGTGAAGCAACATCTTGGGTTTTGCAGGTCAGCGAAGGGCACCATCCACACCTGGAACCTGAACAGCAGGAGGGCTGAGAAGACTGTAGAGGCCCATTCTGGTAGCTCCATCATCTGGGTCAGTACACTGCAGTCAGCAGACACCCTGATCAGGTAAATCTCTCTCACTTCTGTCACAGGATGTTTTAGTCTGTCTGTCCAATGTGGATGGGACTCAAGTAACTAACTACACTCTTGAATCTTCATCTTTTTGAAGGCTAGTGTCTAAGACATGATGAAATGATTTTCAGAAGAATTAACTTGAGCTAATGACTTGTGGAAAAATGTATTGATTGAATGGTTAACAGCATTGTAATTATGTGACAGGAGCATTAACTATTCAACTGTAAGGGCTCCTATGGTTATTTTTTTTTATTATTTTAATGGTAATAGCATTTGGGAATAAAAGGCTTTGAGATCACACATTTTGAGATGGCACTCACTACAGTTTTAACGGTGATAAATGATGAAAAAAACGTCTTGTATGGTAACTAACTGCAGCTTGTTCTGTTCTTTTCTCCTTTGTGTTGGTGGGTCAGTCAGGGTCGGGACATGCAGGTCTGCCTGTGGGATCTGAGCGAAGGTCGCAGTGAGATGATGGACTCTGTGTGGACCGGGAGCGTTGGATTTTGTCAGTGCTCCGTGCTGCAGACGAGCCCTACGAGCTTCCTGTTGGCCTTTGCCGGGCACCAATCAGAGGAGGTTAGACATCAGCAGTGAGAAACTGTACTCTCCAAAGTTTGAAATGGTATTATAAGTACATATGACAAACAAATGGAAGAGGTGTGACTTCCTTCATGCTGAACATTTGTCCAAAGGAAAAATTTTAGAGTATTCTGTTGAATTTTATTTTATTTTTTTGTTTAGAGACTAATATGTATATAAAATGATATATGCAAATAATGATGATACACTACAGAAAATTAACCCAAACGCCCCAGTGTCCACATGTCATGACACATGTTTCTGAACCTGACAGGTAGCAGATGGGCAGGTGAATTAGTTAAACAGTCTGAGTAGAGTATAAAAAAAAAAACAACCAGTGTGAACCTGACCAGACTTGCTGTAGCCAGTTAGCTCTGATTGACTTTGAGCATTCACACATATTTGTGGCTTTTCGTATTGTGGAGTATCTTAGTGGAAAATAAGGCTCCACAGCAAGAGTTTTTTGTTGTTTTTTTTTCTTCTCACATCAAAGTCCTGTCATCTTTGAGTTTTATGACACCTCTGTGATATTTAGCATTTGACCTTATCTGTAAATGTCTTGAATCCAGTCGGGTAGCGTCAGAGAAATTGTTGTTGTCAATGTGTCATACGAGCATGCAGTTTGCAGCCAGGAACTGTCAAACAGATCTAAATGGCATCGTTAACAAACCAGCCTTGGTGTTGTGACTCAGTGTGCACATCGCAAGGACAGAAACTTAATACCAACCACCGTCTGAATGTCAGTTAATTTTGGCTGTGGTTAGTAAGGTGTCATTCAGTGGATGTTTTTGTCTAAACCACCTAGCACCTCTGACAGGGCCTAAAAAAACAAGTTTCCCTGTGCCTTGTAGACGGTAACTAACAAACATTTTCCTGCCTTTGAAGCTACTTTGGCTGATGAAATAATAAAGAGGCAGTTTTTAATGTAGGACTGTTGGGCTAGACAGATGAATCTGATTGTGCACTGGAATGAAATCACAGTTTGATCTGCCTTGTAGTTAATGCTCAACACCCACAAGCCTGCATGGGTTTGTGTGGAGCCAGTGTCTGAGCGGTGAGGTGGGATGGGGAGAGGGCAGCCAGCTATTCAGCCATCTTTTATTGCCTCCAGATTCATGTTACTTGCTCCGCTGTGGAGGAGCCACACTTGAAAGGGACAGGGCGGTCACCTGATCCAGTCAAACGTGCCTCTGCTAACCCCAGTCCGCCAGGCCAGGCATCAGGGCGCCTGTGACTCCCAGCACCTCAATAATGCCATTGTCCCAACAGACACAGACAGAAACACACCTACACAGCCATAAAAGGCAGACCAAATCAGGCCACAGCCGATTTTGTCATTTGGTCTCTCCACCCCATTCCACAGACATAACTGGCCAAGACAGATGCTTATCATGCATCTGCAAGTAAAACACCCATTAACTGAATTCCCTCAAGAAACAATGCATGGGCACTTGCCACAGAGCATGCACAATGGCACGATTTTGCACCGTAGGCAAAACACAGGTTGATATTTAGATATGTAACCAAGAAAACAGATGACAGTTTCCCTTCTGTTTCAGGTGGTTTTACTGTTTACTGCTCACAGTGAGATTCCTGCCAGCACATCGCTGCCACAGCAGAATTAATTAATAGTGTGGGTGTTTTATTTATGGGCAGTTCAATGCCACACAAGAACAGTGATCACCTGAGGCACAGGGAAGTCCTTAAAGGCCCTCTTTGTCAGGCACGCAGAGGTAAACACGCAGGACAGATGTGGCCCAGCGCTAAAATACAGATCACTCCCTTAAAGGGCTGTTTAATCTGAGGCCTAATGAGGATGAATATGTGGATCATCAGCACACGGAGGAAGTCGAAGCAATGAGTTTTGGTAGTGATGTGGGTACACACACACACACACACACTCACACAGAGGCACGCACTTTGTGACTGGCTTCATTAGTCAGTGTATTTTTATCAGAATCAGTGCCAATGTGTGCAGGAAAACACTACTCATGTCGCAGGGTCAGGCTTTAGCAGGATTTATTATAGACAGCGTGGCGGCTGCACTGCACTGATGGATGGTACTGTACCGCTGGTTGGCGGCACTCTGATCCACGGAGGTCCTTAGAAAACAATGATAGATTCAGGCTGTAGCTGTGATATCAGGACTTGGCGCACAGCTTGCAGATGTATATATGTACAACTATGATTTCTGTGTATATATAACTTTGCCCCAATAATGAAAACAGAGTAATTAAAACAGAAATACATTAGGATTTAGTGGGAACATTTCAGACAAATAGATGACAAGAATAAAAACAGCCCGTTGATGCCTGAATTTATTTACAGTTTTTCAGAAAAAAAAGTTTTTTGTGTTTTTGCTATGAAGCTAATGCTAAATTAAGTGGAGATTTTTAATTTGTCTATAGCACATAGAATAAATATAAATATAAGTATTATATATGATGTAATATATTATAAATTCCACTCGTCCTACGAGAAACCAGTGCTTACAAAAGGTTCCCAGGTACATATTGAATATGCACAAACTGGATGAATGCATACGCTTTCTCAGCTACAGTCTGAATGCAAGAGATATGATGTGAATTTGCAACAATATTTACTGTCTTTTTGGCCTTTTTTTGATTGAAATATCTTAACAACTCAGATTCATTGCCATGAAATTCTGAACAGAAACCTGTGGGTCCCAGTGGATCAATAAAGTTGACTTCTGTGATCCCCTGACTTTTGTCTTCACCAGAAGCTTTTGTCCTGTTAAATGTCTCAAGAGCTACAAGCTGGACATACTTAAAATGTTCTGCAGACATTCATGATTCCCATTGGATGAATTATAGTTGAAGTTTGTAATTCTAACATAGTCAACAACTAGATAACAGTCGCAGAGCACAAATCTCCTCAAAGGCATAATCCATGCCTGATCTTCACCAAACAGTCCCAGATTGTAGACTTTACCTAGCCTGCATGTGTGTGTAGATTTCTATTATTAAATCTATTAAGATTTGACAAAGTTATACATTTTAAAAGGGAGGATGAATCATTTCCCTGTTTGCTGTTATATATGAACATGCTCTACCATCCTGAATGAGTTTTGACGTCCAGTTGTCATGTGTTCTCCACAGATCAAGATTATTGAGATGCCAAGTAAGACCTCAGTCTGCAGTCTGCTACCAGAAGCAAAACTGGGAATGGTCATGTGTTTAAAACTGTGGCAGGTAAGCACCAGTCCTCTCTCTGGTATAATTATACACAAGTTATTGTTTTATTATCATTATATTATTGTTTTTACCTCTGAAGTCCATCAAGTCCACTTTGTAAATTCCCAGATAATGAATGAGGCCTTTATTTACTTATAGTGCAAAATGTATCTGGCCTCTATTTGAGGAAAGTTTGTATTAGAGGCGGGAGTATGTCTAATTTCTTCTGTTTGATATGTTTAATTAGTCAGCCTCGCTGAAATGAGGAGCAGATCAAAATATTAAACCTCCTCCATTATGCTGTTAATAAGAACTCAAGACTTCATGTAACCATTTCAAAACAAAAGCACACTGTTAGGACAGAAACCATTCATTGGGGCTTTTATCGTGAAATATTTGCATGCACACCATGTTTAATTGATTTACTGCTGTTTTTCTGCTGGCCTTTTAATTTATTACTGGTTTTTATTTGAGGAAATGTGATATGTTCCTCCTCTTTCCGACTTGTTTTGAAATTTGTATTTTTTATGGACTTACCTGCTTCATTCTGATTGGCCAGCAGCCCATGACAAGACAAAATAATAGAAAAGTCAACAGAAAAGCACAAGTGAGATGCAGCACATGATTTACAGCCCAACAACTCGTCCCGGGCCATTTTTCCAAGCGTTTCTTCTGAGCTGGCAGCGAGTCCCAACACTGTAATTAGAGCATTTGGAAGGGCCGTGGGTTCACAGCAATATATCAGCCTGCAGCTGGGCGAAAAGCTAGCTTTCTGTTTTGTAAATGTCGTCGAAAGTTTTATTTTCCTCCTATTAACGAGACCCTGTAATTATTTTTTTATGGCTAATTATTATCTCGTTGGGTTTAAGGGTGAATGGGATTTTTAGTCTTATGCAAGACTGTGGATGGCTTGCATGTGTTTTATGGGCCGTGCAGCTGTGCCGTTTACAGGCAACACAAATCAAAACAGCTTCTTATTTCACATTATATTTTCTTGTAGTATTAATTAAAGTAACTTTTATTGCACGGATACAAACCCATTAAAGTGACACTATTTGTGATATCATAGAGACACACGTTAGAGTCTCGCTGCTTGCTGACATTGTGTTTTTCTGTGTTTCCCTTTGATTTCACTGTTGCACACACCTTTCATCATCTGATTTATGAACCAATCCTGGTTCAGCGTTGAGTGCCAGGAAACATAATGATCAATTATATCATTATAAATTATATAATATCATTGTAATACAGCACAGGCAGCTGTCTGACTTCAAAGCTTCAGGGCCCAGGTGATTGTAAATCATTTCAGGCTGATTCCTTTCAAGGCCGAGGCATGTTCATCTGTTACGCTGACTGAGTGACTCGAGAGGTCCAAGCAGTGGGAAAAGACTGAAAACCCCAGTCTGTGTGTGCATTTGTGAATGTGTGGAAAACACTTCTTTCACTCACGGGCAAGTTTGGAAACCATAACCCAGACGTTCTGTCAGTCACAAGAAAAAAAATACTCATCTTGTCATTCACATCAAATGCTCGTAGGCTACCCACTGTTTCCTTAACCTCACACAGCAGGAGGCAGCAGCTGACACAGCCATCCCCTCTCTCCACCCTGTCTCTCTCTATCACACACACTCCAGGAAGAAGCCACTGACAATTATCTCCTCTCTCCGTCTTCCCACTCACCGTCACTCCCTCTTGGAGAAGACGAGAAGTGATTATCCTCCTTTATTTCTAAGATGGACTCACCAACAGATTTATTGTCCGGCTTAAAGGCCTCTCTGCTGGAGTTTATGGAAACGATTACATCCAGTGTTAAGCAGCACTTTATTCTCAGCTCAGCTTCGACTGCAGAAAAAATCCCACCCAAGCCTCGGTCTATGTGCCGGGCTTTGTCTAAAAGGTGATAGAGCTTACTATCTGATTTATCTGCTATAGTGAACAATAGAGTGTGAGAGGAGGAAGAAAGTGCCTCCACATGTGGGTTTGACTTGTGCGAGGATGTCGGCCTTGGCCAGGGGGACAGTAGTGATGTATGAAGTGCAAGGCTTTTAATGTGAACAGAGGCTGGCGGGGAAAAGGAAATGTTCCTATACAGATATCCATCACTCTCAGCTCATCACCTTGCTGCCTCGTGGCCATGACATCATGGTGGGACCGGGACGAAAAACCGAAGGAAACGATTGGTTCCTTATGTTGCAGCGGTGCCTGCCTGAGGCCTGTGGCGGCCACATCGGCAAACAAGCTGCTGGTCACAGGATTGGTCATCATGATGTTGGGCCAGAATTACCACACGAGGAAATGACATTGAATATTTAATATATTTACTGTCACTCCCATGTTTCTCTGTAGTAATGTGTTTTTGTTTACTCTTTGAAGCCACTCTGAACAAATAAGTTATTGTTAGTGTAAAGGTGTTTGTTATTGACAGATGTTACCCTAAAAAAAACCTAATTAAATAAAGACACACAGCATAATGCGTCATACATTGGTACTGAACACATCCACAGAGTAATAGTGTATTATGCAGTACAACATAGCTACAATTAATACTAAGTACAAAAATAAAGATGCACAGTGTATTTGTGAAGTGGTATAGTGTCATGTTGTGGCAGTGCAGTAGCTGTCTGTAAACTCAACTTAACATTATTAAGGACCCTAAATAATAATTAGTAATTTGATGCAATTGAAGCCTACAACATGACAAACGAAAAGACAGTGATGTTTATTCCTTCAGTTTGTCTAAAAGTTTCTTATTACACAAACATAATAAGAAGAGAGTTTACTTTCGACTTTTAGAGTTGTCGTGCATGTCATCAGAAAACCAGAAATAACGCCAGGCTTGGTGAAGTCAGGAAAACATCTGTTACTCTGTTGTTTGAGATCAATGTAGAATACATACAGTGCTTTAATGCTACAACTTTTGTCCTGCATCATAACAGTCATCATCCTCCACACACTACAGAAACTCTCCCAGAGCTGTGTTTTAAACTACTTACATATCTGAGAACATCCTATTTGCACTCATTCCACTTTATTACAGCAATATTTGATTTCTTTTGATTTTTCCCGTTTGATCAAGATGTTTGGCCGTGCATATCGGAAAAACTTAAATGGATTTAAAAAAAAAAAAAAGTTGCATGCAGGCTCAGGGTCATTGTGTCCAATAAATGACGAACATTAAAGTGCCTGTAGTGTAGAAAATCCATGGGTTTGGCAGCAATATTTGACTGAATCTGAAAAGAGTGAAAGAAATCAGCAATCACATGGTTTTCTATAGATTTAAAAATGTCAGGAAACTGAACTCAAACAATTAGTTCAATAGAAAACCTATCTGAGTATATATTTATAATTTCTGAATCTGTATATTTAGAATTTGATGCTTTTCTTGCTTGATAGGAATTTAAGGAATTTGATGATGACACCATTGGTTAAATGTAATAGTTGAGCAGTTATTACTCTGCTGTTGTCAGAGCCTCTGTTACTGCCCCTATAGGTCACATCTTTGTGTTTTCTGTTGACTCAGCAGCAGGGGGATTTTAAACCTTCCCTCTGAATGTGTCTGTTTCAGAAGAAAGAAACAATACAAGATTAGAAGTTTAAACTCTCCAGAGTCCTAATTCCTCTAACTTAGTGATGATGGTCAAACCAACCACATGGACTGGACCCTGACATCCTGCATGTCTGAAAGTGTAGCTTTAGCCTTATAATAGAGGTTCTACTTGAGGGATTATACTTGAATTCATCAGGATACTGATGTTGACAAGATATTACCATGCATAGTTTACCACATAATGCATGTTATTATTTGACTGTTGTTATACTGTGATGTGCTGTGTAAATACAGCTATGAAAACATGGCTATTAACAGTTCTATAGCAGACACAGTTCCCTCCGTTGGTCCTCCATCTCCAACCAGCTAACATCCATCTGTCTTTCCAGCTGTTCTTTGGTGATGAATCTCCTCCCAGAGCCCCAGCCCCACTCCAGCAGAGAGCCCTCTTGTAGAAAGGCCTGTGGAGGATATAATGAATTAGGTGTCTACCCAGGGTTCCCCGACCTCTGACCCATGACATCATCAATCAAGGAGGTCCTACACTTAAGTGAAACGGTGGGCCCCAAGCCTGGAACGCTTAGCCCGGTCCCTGCCGGGGAGCAGGGGCCACTGATTTTCACTTGTTTTTATTTGTTTTCATAATCCCTTAGTGTTCGTCCTCGCTGATGTGTTTGGAAGGAATACACGACTCTGTCTATAATTTGTTTAAAGCTGGAAGAAGAGAAATATCGAGCGTTAAGTGAGAAGAGGACTTGAACATGGATGAAAAATGGCAGACATGGCCTCCTTGCACATATGGAAAAAATTTCTTTTCCCTCCTAGCTTCTGCATGGCACTGTGCTTTTTCTGTGGGCCTGATGGTATTTTAAAGCTCAGGCATGAGTCGGTGCATGAGAGTCGATCTGTGCCTTACACGTCTTCTGAAAGGGATTGTGTCATTGTACAGGCCAGTGTGATGATCATGTTGAAATTATTGTGAGGGGGTGTGTTTAAAGTGGCAAGTGGTGTGATTTTAAAAAGAGATAAATAAATGTACTCTGAAAATTGCTCAAAAATTAGGTCCATAGGGTGTAAGTAGAAATGGCTGTAGTACCACTGATGGCCACTAGATGCTGCCTCCAAAAAACTCTGCCTCCAATTGACTTCAATTCAAAAAATTAAAAAAAAATCTTCAATGAGACGAGACCTGAACTCAAGTCTCCTACACAGTGGGCTGTGTTTTCAGATTCAAGGCTTAGACCCGCCTCCTTACTCCTCCCTTTCTATCCAAATATGGTCACTTACAGCTCCAAAAAAAAAAACCCAGCATAGCCACATTTACATACTGAAGTCCACAAACCAACACGTGAGGTGGCATTAGCTTAGGCCATTCTGCATACAGTTGATGGTATAATCTCACCAAGTGTCCCTCCCTCCTTCTTCATCCATTCCTCCTCCTCCTCCTCCTCCTCCCTCCTTCCCCTCTCCCCTCCAGCAAGACACATGATAGTGCTACCCCAGCTCACCTGTATGTTTTCATTCACAGCAGTGATTTATAATCTCTACCTCCACACACACTGTTTGATCCGACTCACACATGTAGAGGAAGCCAGCGAGCACAGAGGTTATCTGTGACTCCCACCAGTGCACAGGCACCGCTTCATCATTTCTTTTTAAATATCACGCTGTTTGCTCTTCAGCTACGCATGTAGCTACATTTTGTCCTCAGCACAGGTTGTTCTTTATATAACAGACAGTTTGCATCTGATGCCTGTTTGTGCACCTGGTTTCATTTCATTTCATGTGATTTGAAAGATTTACTCTGATGGATTCACCAGTTGTAAACATTGTGGCTGGATCCACAATGTCCGGCGGTGAAATGGGGATGAAGCAAGGTTATATAGTGGGGTGGGGGTTTTTAAGTTTTTTTGTTTTAGAACATAACATAAGGCATTTATTGCGCAGGCTGTTTTCTGCTTTATACAAGATTAATGTGATGATTTGTTGATGTTCTGTGTTCTGTCTTTAGACAAATAGACTGAAGAAACAGTTTGAATGTGTCTTTGTTACAGTCTCAGTAATGGTGGAACTCTTTTTCTCTTTATCCATTGAATAGTTTTTTATTACAGGTTTTATTTGTTAACTTAATTCAATTTTGTTTTGTTTTTTTACCCATAACTCGGTAAATATTGAACTAACTACATGCCGGGTTAATTCAATCCAGTTTTTACTCCACATTTTATTGTTTTGTCTAAAAATTTTGCCTTCACTTAGCCATTTGTTTTTACCCAACATTTTGTTTTTCTCACTAAGCATTTTAGTCTTTTTTTACCCAACATTTTGGAATTGATACCCAGTATTTTGTTTTTACCCTGCATTTTGATGATTTCACTGAGTATTATATTGTTTTTTCCCAAGATTTTTATGTTTTAATCCAACATTTAATTCTTTTGACCCAAGATTTTGATGCTTTTATTCAAAACTTTATTCTTTTTACCCACATTTTCTTCTTTATACCCAGTCTTGTATTTTGGTTTTTTTTTTTGTTTTTACCCATCGTTTTATTGTCTTACTTCAACATTTTGTTGTTTTTACACCCATCTTACTAGGTCAAATTAACCTAGCATGGGGTTACTCCAATATTTACCCAGCTCTGGGTTAAAACAACCCAGTATTTTTTAGTGTGTAATAAGAATAATCCCTTTGCCAAATTCAATGTTAAAATTAAATATGTCAAAGTTTAGCATCAAAGCATATAAAGAAATTTTTGTAAAATAATTGAAAATACAATAAACATATTAAAGTAGAATAGATGAACATAAACTAGTGTATAATGAATTAAAATACATTTTAAAAAAAAATGAGGACTCTACTTGAGGAAAAGCAGTGTTTTGCAGTATTTTAGTAGTCAGCAGTAGTATTTTCCGTCACCATATTTATCTGTGCTGGCTGTGCGGCCTGTGGCTCAGTAATACAGATGAGGAGCAAAGTGAGGAGTGGTGTAATGGAGTGCTGGGAAGAAAGCGCAGCAGGCTGACGAATGGAGCCCACAGCGTCTCTCCGAGTGTCAGCGGGAGCTTCCAGGATGATAACCTCTGCTCCTCTCAGCTTCCAGCAGCACGCAGCGGTTTCTGTGGTTTTTACTGCACAGCTCTCATCTCACATCTTAATGCACACTGCTCTTTGTGTCTCTCTCTCCATCTCGCTGCTGCCCCTCCTTCTTTCTTATCATCCTCCCCTCACTTCCAGCCAGACTCAGGTCCCGGACCTCTCCTGTTGGCTGGATACGAGGATGGGTCCCTGTTGCTGTGGGATGTAACCCAGAGGTCCAAGTTGAGCCGAGTCAAAGCCCACCCTGAGCCCGTCATGTGCCTGACCTTTGACACCAAGCGTCTGAGGGGCATATCGGGCTCCTCAGAGGACAAACTCTCCTCCTGGATGCTGGATGGACAGAACAACCTGCAGGTCAGCAGAGGACATGGGTAGAGTGGGCGGTTGTGCAGTTGAGTGACTCCCAAAGGTTTTGGTTTTGTGTTGTTTGTGTTAACTTTCACATCGCCTTTCAGAGAAATTCATGTATCCCTTCACCTACACCCCTCTGTTTTATTAAATAGGTGTGTTTATCATCCTATAATGTACCAGAAGTGTGGTGAACACTGTCATAAAAGCTCAGTGGAAAGTTTTTTAACAGCACAGAAGTTCCTATTAACTTCACTACCCTAAAGTGACCTACTTTTAAATTACTGTTTTCAAACAGTCTCAGTTTATTTTGATCTATTTACTTGAAGCAGCTTTTATGAATAAATTATTTTTAGCCTTTTACCTTTTTCTATTTTTTAACAATTTATCCTCTGCTTATAGCTATATTTATAGATTGTTAATGCATTTCTTTGTGAAATAAACAAATAAGAAAAAAAAACTTTAATGATTACCTTTAGGGAGCTACGCTACTGTTTTTTCCCATTAGAGATCTTACAGCTCAATATATTTTGTTTATCACATTTTTAAAGATATATTATTTTATTTATCAAATGTGATTCTTATTTTGCCAAATTAGTTGCACTTTTTCTTTCTTTCTAAATAAATAAATAAAAAAGCTATAGCAGTAATCCCCAGAGTACAGGCGCAACTCTTTGACTGGCCAGTGTAAGTGTCCCTAGTTAAAGTCCTGAACAGCCCTACCTGCTAACTAATTGTTGCACAAGAGAGCAAAATCTCATAAAATATTATAAAAAGAAAAAGTATCAGAGGAGATGGGAGCAGAGCAGTGTTGCCTTTCTCCAGGCTTGCTTGGAAAACATTAGGGGCCAAAGAGGAAGAGGCTCAGCGGGGCTCCAGGGGCCATAAATCAGCTGCTGGTTACACAGCGTTGGCAGGGCTAGGGGCCAAGGGCCGGGCTGGGGCTGTCACTCCAGAGTCCAACCACCCACAGTCACACCGACACATAGTCACACGTTAGGCCTGGATACAAGGTCCAAAATGTTTACAGTTCTGAAAAACACATGTCATTTTACTTACCTTACCTTTTTTTTTTAAATTAATAATAAGGAAATTCATTTATTAATTTAGTGAAAAAAACCAATACCTCTAGGCTGGGATTATATTAAGATGTATACTCACCTTAAAACACAGTATAGAGACAGATCCTCTGCTGCAGCCGATGCCAGGACTTCCTCTGCCACACCAAAAGAGATCACATCAGCTTTGTACCATAATTCATTTTACATAACAGCCGACGCTTCAGAGACTTAACGCCTCATTTGAAGCTGTATTTTCTCTTGGTTTCATGAGCAAAAGGGAATGCTCCCATTTTTCTGCCAACCCCCATGAATCAGGGCCGAGAGGAACCTGAGGCTGATATAGTACACTCCTGCACATTGAAGGGCTATTATTCTTTCCAAGGCTTTTTACAAATGAATGCTTGAATTAGAAATATTTGCAAAGCTGCCTTTTCTTTTCTTTTTTTTTTGTTTTACCTCGAATATGTGTGTAGAAAAACATTACGAAGGATTTGATTCAATATACCGAAAACAGGAGGAGAGTGGTTATTTGGTTTATTTTGCTCGAGCAACAAAATATTGATTCAGCGTGTAATCCAGGATGAGAATGACAGGAAAAAAGCACAAGGAGAGGGAAAAGATCCAACAGGGGCTTTTAAATTATTCTGAAGTGCAGCTCAGTGTGACGTCCAG
>OOFC01016407.1:0-14790 GCA_900323345.1 Pseudochromis fuscus
TATTGACTAATTAAAAATGACAATTTTTGAATTAAGTCAGGGTTTCTCAATTCCGGTCCTCGGGCCCCCCCATCCTGCACGTTTTAGATGTTTCCCTCTTCCAACACACCTGATTCAAATGACCAGGCTTGTTAGCAGGTTTCTGCAGAGCTTGATGATGAGCTGGTCATTTGAATCAGGTGTGTTGGAAGAGGGAAACATCTAAAACATGCTGGATAGGGGCTCCCGAGGACTGGAATGGAGAAACCCTGATTTAGAGAAATCAGTTCACCTAACAGGCCAGTCTTTGGACTGTGGGAGGAAAGCCATGCATGCACAGGGAGGACATGCAGACTCCACAGAAAGAGCTGAGATTCAAACCCAGAACCTTGCAGTGCTCCCCCCTGCAGCACCCTGAAACCAAAGAAAGAAAAGAGCAGCATTTATATGTCTCAAAGCTGAATCTCAAACTTTCTGCTATCAAACTTCCCAGGCCTGTATATGTACTTCACATATTTACTGATCAACTTCAGGCTGTCCAGGTGTAAACTTATTGATGTGTTTCTGTAATCCACCACAGCTTGCTACATGTGGGCCTTAATATTTGTCAGTTTTGGTACTGTAGTTTAAAATCTGCATTCTGGTAATATAATAACAATAATGCATTGATTTTCTTTTTTAAATAAGAAAATAATTACTGTGGACTTTGGGAGATTGCACAACTCGTGTTACATTGTTTGGAAAATACACACTCAAATTGAAATAATACAGCAGAAGATAAAACTTTCTGTGTGTGTGTGTGTGTGTGTGTGTGTGTGCGTGCACTGTGCCAAATACATACATCCTATTTACTTTGTGCTCATGGCTGTTATGAAACTACCAACAGCTTGTGTACTGAGCGCACCTCAACAATTTCTCCTGAAGTGAGCAGGGAGACAGAGAGAGGGGTACACAGTGACAGAAGGGGGTTATGGCCTGATGGTTGTAATTGCTGCAGGTATAGGTGTGTGTGTGTGTGTGAGCATGAGGGAGAGATGAGGGAAGTGTGGGCAGTGTCAGAGTGTCACGCTGCTGTAATTAAAGATGATAGATTGTGCTGTCAGAGGCGTCAGGCTCGACGTCCCAACACTCTTCACAGAGACACCAGTCTGCCTTTTCACTCCCCTTCTAGTACTGATGCTTTCATGTCCACATCCAGCTGCACAGGCCAGTCCTCTGCAACCTCATGTGTATGCATTTGGCTGCATAGAGCTGTAAAGAATGAGACTGAATATTGTGTCGTCACAGCAAATAACACTTGTTTGCTTCTGACCTTTTTTTTTTTTTTTTTTTTCTGTGAACTCAGGGCCATCAAAATCTGCACACCAGGTAGAAGGGAAGAGGCCCCCATGACACCCAGACGCACCCCGGCTCGATTTGGACTGTAAAGCTCCACCCGGAAGTAAAAGCTCACCAACATGGCCGACCTCCTGACAGACATCCAGACATTAGACCGCACAAGCAAAAACAATAACTAAGTAACTTCCAGCTTCCATTTGTCTCTCACAGCATGGCCACAACAGACTGCAGTTCACATACACACCACTAGAGTGAGAACTTGTATAAGGCACAAGACTAGGAAAGGAGACAGGTTGATCAAAACGCCTCCCTCCACCTCCATCTGCCACGAGCTGCTTCCATGATACATTTTCTCCAATAAAGGACTGTGTTTTACTTTTTTTATTTGGTATATTCTGTATTTATATGAGCTCATTACTGAAAGGTTTTTACAGATGTCTCTCTAATGATTTTACCTGAGCTCAATTTTCTGTATTCTTGACTGTATTATCAGAGGGCAACAGATAAACAGTGATCTAATTTCAGTGTTACTTGTCTTTAGTATCCATGCTTTTACTAGTTTTTGTAGTGTTGTGGCTTGAACAGCGTGTGCCACCTTGAAGTGCTCCTCCACACACTGAAGCACTATTCAAACTGTACTCGTGGCATGAGTGTCTTCTGACTCTAGAGTTGTATCGTAATACACCCTAATACACACACAACACACTCGTGCAGGCTTAGGCAATTGACCCTTTTTCTACTTTGAGTTGACCTTGTTCCAACAAGGTAATGTACCACAACATTGCTTCGTAACTCCACCATGCTGGATTAAACATATCAGCTGTTTTATTTTCATGGTCCTTGTGTTCACAACAGCACTTTCTCCTTTGTGGTTTTTCCTCGAAACAAATTGTTTGCAAATTTGTCTTCTAAAAAGCTGCTTTTGTTGATGTGCGCCCTCCTCTGCCCTCGCAGCTGATCAGAAAATCCTGCAGCTTCAGATAGACTGGTCTATCTGTAACAAAACTGTTTAGTGAAGGCCATGCTTGGATTGTGACAGTTGCTCTGTTTTGTCTTTTCTACATGAAACTCAGACAGCTCATGGATTATTTTTTTTCCTTTCAACATCTTTTGTAAATAAAAAAATAAAAGAATAAAATAAACGTTAGCTATTTTTTTTAAACCACATTTCATTTGATATTGTTGCGATTCATGTGTTTCATCCCTGATTTATGGGAACATGGTTAATTAAGTTTTTCTGTGGCACGAATGGTGAATGTGATGCTAATTAGTTTTAGGCTGTAAAGTGTCGACATGCAGCTTCAGTAAAAACTTGTTTCTGTATCTATGAGAAAGAAAACAGTGGTGACTGATGTTCCCACTCTGCAGAGTCAACATTTGAATCTTTTAGGCTCTGGAAAGGTAACAACAATGCAACACATCATTTTCATCACCAATTAATCAGCTGATTATTTGAAACTGGTCAAATTATTTTTTTCACAACATTACATAATCTTGTAAAATATTTTAATAAAGTGAGGGAGATCTGGTTGATGAAATGTTTGAGTGAAAACTGCTCACTATAATTTACAAAAAGCTTCATCACCCTCTAATCTTGCAGCTTTTGTTTAACCAAAACCAAACAAAGAAAAGCAGCAAATCCTCCTAATCCAAGAGAATATTTGACATTTTAGAATTCTGAAACTGTAAACTGATTATTAAAATAGTTACTGGTTTATTTTTTGCTGAATGATCTTTTTGGCACCAATGAGAAGTGAATCAACCTTTGGAAGAAGATATGAAATAGTTTGAATGGGAGAAGACTTCAAATTAACCTGTCCTAACAGTCAGCTGCTTGTACATCTGAACTTCTTACACCAAACCTGATGTCAGCGCGGGCCTCGTTTGCACGATGTGTAAATGTAAATATGGTGTAACCCAAACACAGCGGGATAACTGAAATGGTCATAATGAAATTCCCACAGTGGTTGTTTTTACTGTCAACTTCTCAATTGCTGAGGCGAGTGAAACTGATCAGAGAGAAACAAAAAGCAAGGATCTGTCCCTCCGTATCTCAGCCACTCACACCCACATATGCCACACATCTACATGTGTGATCCCTGGGCTTTGAAACCCCTCAGCTGTAAAGCTGTTGATATGCTTTAGATGAAGAGCCGGGCTATATGCGGGTGCATCTTGTGTCTGGCTTTATTGAAGCTGTATGTAAATCTTCAGGTCACAAGACTGTTGAACAAAAGCCTGGATGGCGTTTCAGCGTCTTCATCACGGTTACACTGACATTTCTTGATGTCTCCCAGCTCAAACCTCTCGTGCTAGCTGCCATCAATTTGGAAAGAAAGACAAAAACAAGCTGGCCTGCCTGTGATTTCTTCAAATGTAGTGCGCAACGACGAGCAATGTTTTTCTCTAAGCCGAATCCCTCTGCTGTGCCGCCCTTTCTTGTTGGTCAGTGATCGTCTGTCTCACTGTAACCCTTATGCAAATAACCACATTATGAACGTCCCCTCGACCCCCTCAGTTCTCCAAGTTGTCTTGATTGAGTGTGGCAGGTGGAGGAGGGGATGGATATAATGGACTCCACCAACTTTAATGAGACAAATCTCAGCTATGGGGTGACATTTTGAAATAGTCCTTGTGAATGACAGTGTCAGCAGTCACCTTTACTAAAGCTTTCCAGGGAAGGTCCCTGTAATGATGGAGGGAATTAAAATGGCCTCCAAGGCGGTGCAGACAGGAGCCACAGGATTAGGGTGCAAAGCCACGCCTCTTAAATGGGCTCTCCTGCCACACCCCAAATAAAGAAGCAGCCTTTTCATAAGAGCACATCTATCCTCTGCAGGCTACACATCGTCACCCTGAGATTTGATGGAGGGATTATGGTGAATGTTAGTTGTTGACCACTGTGAGATTGGTTGAAATGAGCTGTCCCTCACTTTAACTGCCCCGCCCTTGCCTTCCTCTCATTCTTCCCCCCTGGTTTGAGTGTCTGGTGGCTGACAGGGACAAGCTCTGCTGTCATTACAAACTTAATAAGAGCAGAAGTGAGATTGATGAGAAAAACAGAGGCATCAACTGCTCTTTTAATTAACTCTCGTCCCATAATGGTGCCAGGACAAAGGCACCGAGCAAAGAATGAGACATTTTCTTTCTCCTTCTACCCCTTTCTGTTTTGTTGCCTCGCTCACCCGCAATAATGAACAGCCTTCTGGGACCCAATTACATCCAAGGCTGCATTAGGAGCACAGCAGGCCCAGTGGAAACTTCAGCTGAGTTTTCCCTCACCCGCCCCCCCCCTGCCCTCACATGCTGTTACCCTGCTGGAGATGGCCTTCACTTGATTGAATTTTGAATGTTACACACCCCACACCTCACCCTCCCTTTTTCTGTAGTCCCTTACCTTCAACAGTTCTCGACCCACGTGTGCTTTACGATGGACACAGGAGGCAATGTATGCTTGTTGTTAGCTGTCCTTCACTTTATAACTGCTTTCACTGATAGAGTTGCTTTGTATACAATGTATAAAGGGCAGTGGTAGTTCAAGCACTAGAGCCTGTTTGTCTCGTGTCCCTGGAACAAGATGCATATTCTTGAAAAGAGACAATTTCAAATCATGTTTTTCCAACAGAATAAACACTGATAGGAAGTCAATCATAAAATGTCTTGTTAATATCACTCGTTTTAAGTAAAAAGGGAATTACCGTATTTTCCAGACTATTGAGTGCACCTGTCTATAAGCCACTATTGAATTTATTTGAACAGTTTCATGTGGTCCACTCATATGGCTAAATGTATAGGTGGCGTGGAGATTGCTAGCTTGTAAAAAGCCAACGAGGTTAGCGCCACCGATACATGAGCCACACCGGTGTTTAAGCTGCAGGGTTCAAAGCATCTGAAAAAAGTAGCAGCTTATAGTCTGGAAAATACGGTAATTTGTCTAAAACCCAATACTCTACACTCTCTTTTTGTTGTGAAGAAGTCAGTTTAAATCAACTCTTTAAATAATGTCACAGCATACTCAAATCTCAAATATCACTTGTCATTCACAACACTACTGTAAATACAAACTCAGTGATGGCTGCACTCCAGCACAGTGGGTCTAAATGCCAAATACCAGCACGCTAACATCCTCACAGTGGCAACATGTTGATATTCAGCAGGGACCATGTTGATCATCTTCACAGTTTTAGTTCAGGTGTCTGCTGCTGATGGGAATGTGATTAGTTTTGCACTCATTCTGTCATTAACAAAATCACTGGACAGACAAAGTGTGTTTATCACCAAAGTCATTACAGTCACTGCTCTGGGGATCACTGTGGACTGTATGTGGTGGACAGTGACATCAGCACCCCTGCAGTCATAACACTACATATGATGATGAAAATAAAATATATTGGTCCATTTGTTGTGCAGTATTCAAACAGAGCAACAAGACCTTTGCAGGATGTGTTATGGCTGAATGTTGTTTTTTTCTTTTTTTAGATGAAGACTGTTTCTAAATACAATGCTTGGGGATATTCAAGGCATTAATATCAATTATTGGTGTTCTTTAGTTTCCTCAGACACCTTAAGTGTTGCTTATTGACTGCTATGCTGGAAAGAATGTTGCCTATTGATTTGGCCGAGGCAGGAACGGATGGTGTCCTGTTGGTGTGAGGCTGGAATTAATCCCTCCATGCCGCCAGTGAGTGAATAACTTACCGACCACAATGCTTCTAATGTGAGCTCAAATGATATCCTCCACTGACGCCTTCTGAAAAATCAAATGGATGGAATGGCAGGAAAAAGATAATAGATGTAACCTCTGTAGGAAGAGGGAGAGAGTGTTGAAGAAAGCAATGTAATGTAATATTTGTCTTCATCGGTCATTAAATGAAGTTTTACCAGATTAACTTTTGTTTTCATGAACTTTATTCTCAGTTTGTATGACGAAAAAAAATAAAACACACCCAGCAAAACAGATAGATTTGTTAACAGATGCGAATAGTAAGAAATTCAAGAGTGTTGCAGCATCCAGTAATGTTTCTACTTGTCCATTGTCTTATCCCTAACCAGCACTTTGTGTATACTGTACTACCATGCTTGGTCTACCTCCCTGTGGACTGTATGGTTACTAACAGCTCATCCACTATTGCTTAGGGGTCTTATTTTGTTCTAGAAGAAAGACTTTATACTGTCAAACTCAGACATCCCATGTGATTGAAGGCCGATGGGCATGGAACTCTCAGAGCTGCCCTCAAAGCTGCAACAATGCCTGCTTGTGGTGGGTGGAGTGGAAGAACAAAGGCAGACTTGTTAGGGTTTAGATGCCTTTATTATTCTTTTATTTGGCTGCAATTTCTTGTCTATCTGGCCATATTCATTAAGATTTTGACTACATTGGCTTGTGGGTCTATTGCTCTAGGAGTAGTTGCTGTACATGAGTCAAAACACAAGTGCTCTACTTTTCTTTTGTAGAAATGAACTTGGAGAAACCTAGTAAATATAGTTTAATATTCCCTTAAAGTTCCTTAGTTAGTCAACTTAAATGCACTAAAATGTGCTGAAACTCAAAAAAGATCTATCTATCTTTCTATCTATCTACCATTCATCCATCCACCCATCGTGCAGCACTCCTGTCCAACACTGATGTGTGTTTACGATGCAGACAGCAGTTGCTTCCTCTTCAGCAGGTTTAAATACTAAATTGAAAATGGAACCTCAAAAATACAACACTTCACAAAACTGTACTCAGCTGGCATGTAAACAATACATCCTTACAACTTTTTGAGACACAGTTTTGGTCTCTCCAGCCAGTCTGTAAAATCAGTCGTGGAGTTGTAGTGAACTTTAACAGATCCTTCTTTCATGTATCTGAAGTGCTTAGCATGAATAATACAGTGTCCACTGGTTTGGCTCTTCCCAGTTTAAGTAAAGTCCAAATCTGCAAGTCCACTTTAGTCCAGGATCCTTCCACTGTCCCGGTTCTGGAGGAAACACAAAGGCTGGGAGAGGTTGGCAGAGCTTCTCCTCTGAAGACTCCTCTAGAAGTCAAATCACTGCAAAAGCACAAGAGACATCACTGTCATGAATGAATGATCAAAGACCATTAATAACAGCAGAAACAGGGTATGTTACAATGGATTTCATCTTTATTTGGGGCCTGGTTCTTGGTTTTGTTTGATTCTTTAGTTCAATTGTCAATATATTAGCTAAATACTAAAATCAAACTTTTTCTGACTTATTTCATTTTAACATTATCTGTTGACTTATCAAGAGTGATGCTAAGAGGAGCTTTGCAATGTTTGACAGAACAACCCTGGTGATGTAATCAGGTGTCTAAGTAAAGATACTAATGAGCTGCAGTGTTTCTGGGGCCTGATCCATTCTTGATATTCATAGTTACAATGTCTTGACCTCCTGCTGCTGAACTGTATGAGTCATCCAACCTCAGTGCAGAGCTTATTTGTTGGAGAAGTGAAAGGTTTTCACATGTCCAATGCTGTTAACTAACAACATAACAAGAGCTCTGGCTGCAGATACTTTTAATGTAAGAAGAAATTTAGATTCAGAAATCTGAGCAGAGATCCTCTGTCAACTTGCTGCACTTTTCACTTTTTTGTATATTAGTTGAGTTTCACTGAGCATGGCTGCCCTCTGCCAGTCACACCTTTCTATGCTTGTCACTACCACAGACCTCACTCTGAATTGACCTACCGGTGCAGCGAGCAAGTCTCCAGCAGGTGCTGTGTCACAGAGGCCCGGTCGATATATACAGTAGCTGGAGGGAGAAAACATCGACTGTCAGCTGGCGAAATCACAGGAGCTAAAATCCTGCTGTAACAATGCTGCCTAAATCCCCAATCAGCAATCGCCTGTTATGCTGCTTTTTTTGTGTCAAACATGATTGGACAAAAAGGTTGATGGCTTTTTCATTTGTAAAACAGGTCTCTAACCAGATGTAAATTCTAACAGAATGCAAATTTGCTCTGCTTATTCTGGCCGAGTTTCGACAGCGTCCCAATCCCTCTTAAGCTTCTTGTTGACCGCGTCTGCCAGCTTTGTGTACACAATTGGCTCCTCAGCTATTCCAACTGCATCGTTAATGTCTGCCCTTTTGTGCTGCTCAATTCCTCCGGAATAAACAGAATCACACGTGCAAAATTATTTTCGAACACAGATAATTAGCCGAAGAAACAATCCCAACTATGAATAATAATGCGCCTCGGTAACATTATAACTTTTAAGCATGGGAAAAGGAGGGATTTGAATGCCAGGGGAAATGAGCTTATCAAATAAAGCTTGAAAATGTGCAGTGAATGAAATGAGTCAATCATTTTAATGTGAGATGGGAGCCCTGAGGAGAATAAATAAGCAATCGTCACATCATGCAGGGAGAACAAATGAGCATGGTACACAATTAGGCAGGGTCACATTCTGCCAGAGCTGTGAGCGTGGGATGGGCTAATGAGCTGTGTGCGGCAGTGTGTGTGCGTCTGTTTGTGCGAATGTGTACAGGAAGAGAAAGAGGAAGTCGAAGATGAAATGGCTGATCCCTAGCCCTCAAAATTCTGATGTACAGACTAAGACAGCCAGACAGTCAGACACACAAGCAGCAAGTCAGGCGAGAGACAAAGATAAAAGTGAGAGGGGCTGGTGGAGAAGAGGTGGGCTATCAGTCGACTTGGCATCTGGGGCAAGTAGACATGTAGGCAGACAGAGCAATGGGCAGGTACAGCAGCCAAACAGACAAAAAGAAGAGAAGTGCCTCAGAAGGACCGAGGCACAGAGCTTTCAAAGGCGACTCATAGTTATTAACTATTCAATCACATAAAGGAGAGCTGAAGGCGTGAAAGGTTGCGGACCGAAGCACTTTTGCTTCAGTGCATTAAGAGCCTGGTCCAGCACTCGGGCTGCGTGAAAGAGAAATGGATTGCCTCCCAGGAAGATGACTGCTCAAAGGAGTTGGCTTTTTCTCCTTAATAACAGCAATCTGCTGTGAAAATCTAATTCCAAGTACCATTTACACTGAATCTAGATAACTTCTGCTCGAAAAAGCGTACAATATGAATTTTTCATTCCCTGATATACAAATAAACACAACAACTGCCCCCCCTCCCCCCCATCAATCAGGGGATGTTCTCAAAGTAAGTGAACTGGAATAGCAAATTGCTAATGAATACCATGTTGTCAGAAATGGCCATTTTAAAATAGCATTGCGAGTATATTGTACTGACTTAAATGAAAACACTTTTTTTCACAAGAGGATAAAATGTATTTGATGGTACAGAAATGGCAGTACAAAAACAAACAAAGAAAGTACAATGTTGATAACTTGAGTGATGTATACAACAAACCAAGCAGGGATACTGTCCCTTCAATTGAGGTAACAGCTCCATCTTTGCCATTACAGTCAGATATGGAAGCCACCGCCCCACCTCCCCTCCTTCTTGCTGGCCTAATTCCCCCTCCTCAGTGGTGGATAAGAGGAATCAGAAATACATCCATATGCATGGCCAACTATCTGTGGAGGGGATGTCAGGTCTCAGCCCGGCCAGCTTTCTGAAAGTACTGGTAATGACACTTAATGAAAGCTAGGGAGCCGGGCTATGAGAGCCTGTGCATGTATTTCCCCAGCCCCCACCCTGCATCCAGACCAGGCCTTCAGATGCCATAAATAAACAAACGTGCTGCGTGCAAAGAGATGTGCTATTTTCCTAGTGTCTCCCATGCCATTCCATCCCTTATTTATCTATGTATTATTATTCCCTGGATTTCTGGTTTGCTTTTAAGCCCGGCTCTGTAATCCTGCCTCCCTACAGGCTTTCTGAATGCCCCAAAACATTAGGTGGACTTTGCTCCAGTAACCCTGCAAGCCCTTAATGGGCTGAGTTTGCATCTGCTCTCTATTGGTCTCCACAAACACACACACACACACACACACACACACACACACACACACACACACACACACACACACACACGAGAGGCTGTCAGACCAACTGTGCAAATATTCTGACATGTCGCACATCTCCTCACATTACTAATCACACTGCTTACTCCACTTTTTCTAATGGATTAACAAACTCAACCGAAGCCCTCCTAGACATAGTTAAGCTGTCATCTTTTTAATTGGACTAGATGGCATACAAAGGAGTGCCTGTACCTCCTGTGATGCAGGTGATATGGATGAGGGTGAGAAGGATAGAGGGGGCACTCCTGCTGCAGTGATGCCTGTGTTGAGAAGGGTGGTGAGGTTCAAAGTAAACAGAAGGAATGAGGGGATAGAGAGGCTCTTCTTAGCACAAGCCCCTAATCAGTACAGTCAACACATGGCAGATTGGGTTCACATCTTTCTCCCCTCGCTCTCACGGTGCCTCTGTCCTTCCATCACCAAAAACTTATCCCTTCAATCAGCCCCAATTTCCCTGCTTTCAATTTGAGAGGATGTCAGATAAGAATGTGTTGCAGGCAAATGCCAGGTAACACAAACCTGGCTTACTCTGAGGCAGTGGGATATTGGAAGAAAAAAATGAGATGGCTTGAGCCGTGGGATACCATTCCTCCACCAAATAACCCTCTTTAAAGCAACACAAAAAAATTCATATTTTATTTAGAAAGTTTCCATGGTTTCCATTAGTTTGGAAGTTTCCATGGTGATGGCTGAGTGACATATTTACTTCGAGTGTCCTCTGGGGTCTCGGTGAACACTAACAGCGGCTAACACTTAGCTGTCTAGCAAGAGGAGAAAATGTCCTTGGGTCAGCTGGGTGAAAACTTTGCCAACTCTGGAGGCTCAGACTGTGCCTGCCAGGCGGGACCTCTTCCTCAGCCGCCTTTCCATGTCCTTTGATCACAGACTCCCTCTGCCACCCCCAACATCTCCCAGCTAACTGCACAAATGTGTCTTCAGTGTTAACAAGCTTTAGCCATCAGTCGAGGCTGGGCCACACAGGTGAGGGTGACACAGGCTGGCTGCAGTGGAGCAGATTACAGTGGGGGTCAGTGTGGGTGCAGGAGGAGAGAAGTGCTAAACATGGTTGTATGTAAAGGAGAGCCTCTGCTCCCAGATAGAGAGAGAAATGTGCTGGGGCTGCAATAGCAGCAGGACCCAGAGGCACAGCCCCAGGGAGGGGGGGTGGACTTCAAACACCGATATGCAGGCTGTTCAGGGTTCTCAGGCTGCTGATCTCACAGCCGGGAAACACAGCCCATTAGTCACACAAATACACTGAGGCCTATGCTAATCCCACAACAAGAAAAATCAACATGACAGCCAATAAAATCCTGGGAGTTCTGCAGCATCTTTGTTTTCTAGTGTCTGTGATGTGCTGGTGAGTGTTTCTATTGACCCGTGTTTCAGATGAGCCACTCCAGAAACACTCATGCTCTGTCTGAAAGCTCACTTCTTTGTCACTGACGCTGTCTCTGGAGTGGACCAGAGCTAAAGCAGAGAACAGCTACATGTCACAGATAGGGGCTTGTATGGATTTGCTGCCCTTTTTTAGTTTTTCGAAGAATCTAGGGGTCACTGTCAGGGCTTTGATAGTAACTAAATCATTGACTGTATCAGGTCTGCAATGTCTCGCTGGTCGACTTGGTTGGAGGATGCGAAGGAAAAAAAACACACAATGTATAAAGGAGATAAATAAACTGTGTCTATAATAGCAGCTGTACTAACTTTTTTCCTGATGAAGTGGATGGATATAAATCAAGAAACTTTTATTGTGAGTAGGGAACAAATGTGTTTTTTAATCACTCACGCAGAACACTGTAGACACTGGGATACATACTGTACACAGTGGCCTGCTCACTTGAAGAGTAGCTTAACACCAAGCTGGACAATATGACGTCCTCTGATTGGAAGTTATAGGTCTCCTGCTCCACTGACCACACTGTTGCTGGAGGTCAACGTGTATATTTCTGCATCACTGTAACAAGGGAATAACTTCAATCACTGGAGATACAAGACTTTTCCTCAGCATTAAAAAGCTACAGGCAGCCAGTTTAGATGTTTCTTATGTATGTTCTACACTAACTTTCAACACAACCAGTGTGAACTCTCAGCACCGCTTGTGATGTGCATTTACAAACCTAGGAAGTTAAGACTGGTACATTACCATAATATGTATTTCTATTAAACTGAGTTGAGTAAATATGTTGTATATTTGATCAGCAGTACAAACACAAAAGAGAGAACCATAAATCTTAAACCATAAAATTTAACAAAAAACAATATCAATATTTTCCAGTGTAGAAAAATCTCCCTTTTTTAAATTCTAGTCAAAATTTTAACCATATTTGCTAAATGAGAGAGAAAATTATGGTAAATTTTAGCCAGGTTAAAATGTTAAAATGAAAAATGTGGCACAGTATTTGAGTTATGTTGTTTAAATGCACTTTCTGAAGGTCTCATCAAAGTTTCTGTTTGATAGCCTAATATTTATAAATAAAATTGAAAATAAGTGAAAATTTGACTCGCACTACAATGTTGAAAAGATAGAGTATATTTATCTTAGTATATACCTGGATCTTCTCCTCCTCAGTCTTCTCATCAAGCTCAGCGTAGACCCCTCTGACCTCACCCTCCTGCATCTGCATTCATGTGATCCTGTAAATACACACACACACAAAGAAGTGCACTACATTTCACAAACTGTTGCTTTGGAGAGTAAAGCCTCTCCTTTGTCCACTTTCTCTTTCTTGGCGGAGATGGATGATCTTCATGCTTTGCTCTTTTATTTTCAGTGCCAGTTTTTCATTTGCTTGCCTCCAGCAGTGTTGGGATATGATAAAATGTGCATTAGCTATTGCTGGGATGAAAACCAATTATTGTGCAAGTGCAGAGAGATCTCAGTAATAGCGTGGTGCGTACTAAAGCCTTACTTACACTCCAGGACCAACTGGTTGAATGTGGAGAGCATCTTGTGGACAAGAGAACACAAAACCTCCACGTTGCACTGGGACAGACAGGAGATGAAAAGAGAGACATGGAGTAAAAGACACAGGCAGTGGGAGGGAAGTAAAATATATATTAGCAAACCCATCAACATATCTACAGCTGTTTTTCTCCTGTGCTGCTGTTTGTGTGAAACCTCAACATTAAATCAAACTGAGAACCAAGGAGACATTTAGAGGCCTATGCATGTATGTGATGAGTGACCTTAAGAACAGAGCTTGTCCTTCAGAGATACTAATTTAATTGAAATAATTCAACTTATACACACCTTCCCTCACTGCCACCAAGACCTTCACTCATCTCAGTGTCGTTGCTGACCTCAAGACAAACTGAGAAGCCTGTTCTCACTCCATTGAGCCTGTAGGGAGATACAACGTAACAACTGGTATAAGCAGCGCAAAAGAAAAACAAAAATATCATAATTACCCACTGTTTTACATTTGGACAGTAATAGAAGGGGATCAAACACCACCAACATGAACACAAAGGAAACATTACTGTACAGTACAAACACTAAAACACCAGGAAATTACCTAAGTGCAAATTTTACGATGTCTTGTGACACATAATTTAGTCCAGAGATGATAAACTTTATTGTGTATCAATCCAAAATGAATGTCACTTGAGGATCCCAGCATCATTAAGACCTCTTTCCCCTCAGTACTGTACACAGGGGGGTGCACTGAACCACGTCTCTGATCTAAGGGCTGTCCCCTCTTTAGTACTCCTGCACCAGTGCCATCAATAATCCTACACAGCTCCTCACTTTCTCAGGTAATGAAGCCATTCAAATAATGATTATGCATTTGTCTATTTCATAATCCTGCCCAACAGTACAGTTTGGATACACAGTTGCTGCATGTTGAAATCTCCCTTTTTTTTTAAATGAATGACACACATTAGATGGCATAAAAATATATTTCTGGTGGTGACTTACTTGAGAGATTTGTTTTGCAATAACGAATTTATGACTTAAAAAATAAAAAAAATCTCTCACAGAACAGCACAAGCTACTCTGTTGTGTCACTACTCTTCCCAGCATCAGCCCCACAGCCATTTCCTGCTAGTCAGAGAGATGGTGGCTGTGAGCACACCACCACCATCACAATGACCTTTCCACAAGCCCAGGGAGCACGCAATGCAGAGGAGAGGCAATAAAAGTAATGAAAGAAGCAAAGGCAATTAAAGTGGTGTGTGTGAGGGGAGCGTGGCGGAGATGAGCCTAACTGGAGGCGGCCCTGGAATGCACTACAGCTCCATATCCCCCATAATCCCTGTGTGATCGCAGAGCAACCCTGGTGTGCTCCCAGTCTGATCATCCTCTTGCAGCATTCACCAGCTAATCCGTGAAAAAGGACAGCCATGCACATACACTGTACACACACATACACACACAGACACACACACACACACACATACACACACAGTCACAAATGTTTAGTTCTACAGTAGAAATCGAGTTGCTCTCTCTCCTGCCCTCTGCAGCGCAGTGTTTCCTCGCGGCCAGTGAGAATCATTAATGCCCTTCCTCTGATGCT
>OOFC01016408.1:0-16857 GCA_900323345.1 Pseudochromis fuscus
TGTGGACGGCGAATACGCACTCTCCTGAAACGCTGCGGCTGTAGCCCCACCTCTGACCCTTAATTCGCCTGCGCAACCCCGACAACAACAGTAAAAATGGAGGAACACAGCGTCGCGTTAGTGCTGCAGCAGCTACTGGGCTTGTTTTGACTTTTACAGCAAAATCTTCTGAAACTACACAACTACCCTGAGCAACAAGTGTGTGTTGTTGTTGGTGTTGGTTTTACCTCGTACGAGTTTAATGCGCATGCTGCGTGTCTTCTTCATTGTTTTGGTGTGTTTCTGTGGCAGCGTTACAGCGCCACATACAGGCCTGGCATATTGACTACAGCGTTTTTGGCTTTTTTGTGTGGACGCAGATATAAATATCTGTTTTCGGGAGAGACTATCGTTTTGTCTCCGTGTCATTGCCTAAGTGACAGCAAGCCAAGCTACGATCTACAGTTAGCAAGTCAAGAGCAGCCATCCATTTATGTTCGGTTAAAGTAAGATCATAATAAGGGTTTTTTTTAGTTAAATGTGCTTTTTTTGTGCTCCAGTTTGTATGTGTAAAGAATGCTGATATGAGATTTTAAACATAACCCAAATAACTGCTGCCAATCAAATGGTGAAAAAACTGCTCTGTAGGATTCATAAGTTTGCAAATCGGATTGTGATGAAGCTCATGAACCTCACCGCATGTCACTAATATATAAAAAATTATATATGTCACTAAATCTATCTATCTATTTATCTATCTATCTATATATATCGGTGTAAAATGAAAAAAAAAACAAAAACAAATTTCTCACAGTATTTCCCTGTCAAAAGAAAGATTGTTTCTGAAGTATCTACTGATAACAAAGATGACAAATAAAAGTATAAGAAGAAATTTAATGATCCAAAACAAGAGTCATATTAAAACAAATAACCTTCATGGCCACAATCTTTGTTCAGTGCAACACAATCATTTTACTCTTGGTTTATTAGAGAATTTAAAGAAAATCCAGTGAACATGGTTTAACCATAAATTAGGTATTGTTTGACATTATATTTGGGATTATATTTGACATTGTGTGGTGATCCCATCTCATGTCTATGTGGGTTTCTCACAATGGAGAGGGATGTAAAAAGCCATAATCCATGCGTCTTCGGGACCTTCTTCAGCATGTGTTAAAAGGAGAATCATTTTTTCAATTATAATATTGTAAATGCGACTGATGCTGCCACTGTTGGGGAACCAGAACTCCCACAACCTCTGCTTGGTTCAATGAGTAAGGAAATCTTTTAAATATGAAGGGTAACACTACAAATTAGGTGTTTTATAATAAAATAAAATAAAATATGTTGCAACAAAAACACAGTCCCAAAAAACAACAAGTCTAGAGTACTTGGTGAGAATGTGTGTGTTCCCAGTCCGTGTTCACAGATGTTGTTCAAATACACCCCGAGCAATACACTCCTTTCATGCCATCTGTGGGAAATTCTCCAGTCATCACAAAATCATGAGTGAAGCTTGGTCATTTCTACCTCAGGGTAGGTTTACAACTAGTCTCAAATGCTGGTGTGGATCAGAGGAGTTTTTCACCCATTCTCTTCTCATGGCAACTTCATGTAAAGCACAATCACAATCACAATCAGTCACCACAGCTAATTAGGACTGGCTCACAAAGGTGTTGTTAGATGGAGTAGGTAACATAAAAAGGAGAGACCTGCATAAAGACATGATTAAGAAGTGTCAGGTGACTGAACACTGCAGCAGGTTCGACTGTGATGTGGCTGACTACTGTTCGGTTTCTTGGGGTGTTGCTGTTACACTGGTGAAATAAAGGTTAAACTAAATGATGGGGGTGGACTGGCAGAGGGATCAAGATGAATCAACACATTTTTTATCTGGTGATGGAGTGAAATGCCTCAAGTTAAAAACAAATATACACTTAAAAGATGTTCTGGTTTTTTCCTGTGAAAAAAACAAACATTTCTTCATGACAGTTTTTATATACATTATTTCACTCAGCTGGATTTAGTACATCTTGCTAACTAACAGGGAATATTTATCCCCCACCTCCCCGCACAGGTATCTGCTGAGCAGTCTGAGAATATGTGCAAAGAACAAATGTTCTTTTCCCCAAATCCCGCCACAGTCAATAGAAAAGGTTTTTCTCTTTTTATTGAAAATACATGTGAACTCTCAGTATCTGTTTGCATATTTGCACTTGTCATTGGAGAAACATTTGACAAATTCTTAACTACTACATCATCTACAACTACTAAAAGTTTAATCATATTTTACAACATGATATAGTCTTGCCCCTGGCTTGGCCTCGGGCCTTAACTATTTTTCTAGCATCTCCAGTCGTCTTCATCGTCTCTCTGTGTACAGGGGGCATGTCACTTCTGGTGTCACAAAGACCACGTGACACCAGGAAGGCAGCAGCTACAGTCTACTTTTCTCACTTACCACAGTAGTGCTGGCCTGGTCTTGACCGGTCTTGATCAAAAAACCCCAGTCCTCCCTGTCTGAGACCGAGACAAGACCGAGTAAAGATGCCTTCAATTCCGAGACAAGACCAAGATCCTTAAAAAGTGGTCTCAAGACCGGTCTCAAGACCAAGACCGATCTCAAGTATTACTTCACTACTATGTAAGTTCTGTTCACGTTTGCTATTCATAATAAAAACATGCTTTGATGCTTAACAAAAGCATCAAATGCATTTAATTTCCTATGAAACATCTATACATATATATTTTTGTATAGCCCATGTCAAACTGGTGTTGTTTACATCCATGTCTCCTAGCTTGCAGTTCTTGTCTTCACCACTTGGCAACTACAATCCACTTGTAAAAACATTGCTCTGTAGAGATGCCAGTTCTCTAACACTCCACAGGGTACTGTTAATCTCATATTCACAGGGAAAGGTAATGAAGTCAAAAAATGAAACCTCTTTTCTTGGTGGTTTGACCTTTAGCCAGTGTCACACAACAGAAAATGATCACAGTCAGTGTTTGAAAGACTGTCAGTTGGTATCGAGCTCCTACAGTGAAGACACAGTTCACAGTTACTTGCCTATTCCCGGCCCAGCTGGAGGATGCACACACACTCACACACACACCTAGTCTGGTGTTTGTTGCTTTGACAGAAATGCAAGGTGAGAATGAGGAAAAGAAGCACTCCAGTACCATGGCTGACACATTGAAAATGCATCAGTGTCTCCTCCTTCTGGGATCTCTTCACACATCTTTTTCTCATTATATCACATGATCGATAGCTTCACCATCTGCTTGAGTCCATCTGTAAGAAAACCCACATGTTTCAATCGCAATTGTTCCACAAAAAAAACAAAAACCCACACTGTGCAACAACATGTTAGATGTACACTTTATCTGCTTGTTTTACCAATCACATTGACTGTTACGTCTTTATCATGAGTTATTTAACCATATAATTTCATACAGGAAAATCTTTCTAGGATAACTATTGTGCTTCAGATTAAAAGTTTAGTGAATAATCTCCTATCATCTGTCAGATGATGCAGATGAGGCATTGAGCTTTGAGTATTGTGGTTGTGGAAGGACCATAAGGGATCAGCAAAAAGCTTAAAACAGCAATAGTTAAAAATGGTTGCTTGGCATTTTAGCCGTGTTGTAATGTAGATTTTGAACAATACAAATTAAAGGGGACATATTATGAAAAATCCACTTTTTAAAGGCTTTTATATGTACTGTTTGGTATGTGGCTGCCTCCAAGATTACTGACAGTGAGATTTTAAAACCATCTCCTTGTTGCGTGAGCTGCTTGAAGAGAAATACCTGGGGTAAAACGAGGCATTCTGGATTCTGATATATTGTGACGTAACAATATATCAGACGGTGTCTGACAGACACTGCATTAGCCAATCCCTCCAGAGTATCCCACATGGTCTCCCACAGCGTCGGAAGCGTAGGATCCACCTTGCACCTAAAAACATGTTCTGATGAGACCTGGTGCCGAGTGTTTTTGAGGGAGACTAAAATACAGGATCAAAGTGGAGTTTCACCAAGAAACTTCACAGACATGTTCTAGGGGCATATAAGACGTATTTAAACTTCCCTGAAAACCAGTATAATATATCTCCTTTAATATATTTTATAATAAATGGCATCTAGTGTATTGCAACATGGTCTACAGACAATCTACTGTATTACAGTAGGATTTGTTTATCTTATGCAACACAGATATTCACGTCATTCTCTACTTCAGCATCAGGACCCTGCATGTGGTATATTTATAAACACTCTTGGCTGGAAAGTGTTTTTATGACAGATTTGATTGATTTATGTTTAATGAAAGAGGAATAAATTAGGTTTGATTTGTATCCATACAATCCATGTCTTTGGTTGTACTTTGAATTCACATGACAGCTTGAAAACTCAAATTTTAGGGGCAATGAGAAGTTCGGGACACAAAAGTAGGTCATGAGCCAGAGAAGGTTGGTAAACTGCCCAAGTGTTAATATGGAGTCCTGAAGCTATGGTCTACTGGGATATTTCTGTTTATGTGACACTTTCACTGAGTCTGCAGCAGCCTGCAGGTGGGAAACCAAACAGTTGTCTCCACACAGTGAGTAGGATATATGTGTGTGCTGTAACTTAGCCCCCTTGTGTTTCATAATCTTTAACTTCAGTTTCTTAACAAGTTTGTGGACCCTGCGTGTGCTTTCTTCAATGCCACAGCTGCAAACAGCTTTTATTGGCTCCCTCAGAAGTTGTAATTCTGACCATGAATCCCCATCCTCCCTGAGTAAACTGGTGGTGCATGAGGCTACAAATCCATGGCAACAAGCTTCCACAGGGTGTAGCAAAGCGTCACAGCCCCAACTGCTCGTTCACTGCTTGTTCTGTCCATATGTGGTTGACTGCATGTTCCCGTGGTGCAATTAGTTAGAAATAGTAATCAGTTCACTGCATACTGGATCAAAGCTCCACATGAGGTCAGGTCATTCTCAGCGAAATACAGCTCTGACAGTAGGTTGATCTCTGTCTGTACCCATTTACATTTTTAGAGTTGGGAACCAGCCTCTCCAAAGTGGGAAAACAAACTAAAAAATATTAAGTATTTTTTACATAACAGTACAATTTTTGTAAACTAAGGACTGGATTAAATGTATCAGCAATGACCAGAATGTGCAAAACTAACAAGGAGCACCTCCCCATACACTCTGTAAGTTACAGTTTTATTGAAACTGAGGTCGTACATTCTCCAATGGACAGTTTATAGAACTGTTAGGTAATCACAACTTTATAAAGAGGCAGTAACAAAGAATAGCACAAGCCCACATGTTAACAGGTGTTTGTTTATACTACTGTATGTCCCATATGACCAACTTCACATACTTGGTATGGTGACAGGTATTAACAACTAAAATGTCATCCTTGTACTCTTTTAAGGATTAGAGTTGTTGTTTTCATCGTCCTTGGAAAATGGACAAAAAAGGCTGATATACTGCAGCCATTTTAAACTTCTTTTTTTTTTTATTTTTTTTTTTTTTTTTAACAAATTTCACAATAACTCACATAATTGCATTACTCATGATTTTCTCATTTTTATTACTTGAAATATATATTTTTTGTGGGTCCTGGTGATTTCAGAAAAAGGCTCTTTTAGGCTCTTAGTGAAAGGAATAGTTCACATATTATCAACTTTTCAGCCAATTTGACAAAACATACATCTAGCAGTAATGAGTCAAAATGGTCATTAATTTCTCATTATCATTGTTTCTCTTGCACCTGAATATTCTTTCTCTTTTAACTGCATAATTGGTCTTTATAGCTTTCAACTACAGATACCTGCTGCAGCTGCTTTGATATCAATATAAATCAATATAAATATATATTATTGCTGCTTATTCAGACTTTCCGTGATTCAAAAATGCAAACTTTTAAATACAATCTTGCAATATTTAAAGGTTTAGTATAAATTATAAACTCATGTAGGTCATTTTTAAAGGCCAGGTTTACTAAATCTATCAAAAAGAAACATGTTTTGATGAAAGAAGCCAGTTTGTGGTGACTGAGTCTGACACCTGGAAATATTCAGCAGTGAGCAAACCTTTGCTGTGTGCTTTAGTTTGTACTGGAATCTTCTGCTCTGTGGCTTTCTAATGAGCACAGCACAGTGTTGCAGCTAACAAGTCACCGCAGCTATAGCCCATGCTCGTTTCTGCAGCACACAGCATGTTTAGCCAATTAGAAACCTTTCCGGGTTGAAATGAAATGTTCTTTTGTTGTCTCCAACCATCTGTGGAAAAAATGAGCAAATAAATGAGCACATACACAAAAGCACCCACAAACTTTCATCTGCACCATTATGAAATATTAAAGACTCCTAAAGATATTTATGTGAATTTACACCTTAACTCTGTAATCTGTTCAGTATTTCTGTGCATGCAAGAGTGTTACTCACAAATTGCTAAACAAGTCTGCCAATGGAAATTTGTATGTGCACCTTCATTCCCCTCAGCATCCACCTGACATCATGAAATACCACCCTACATCTGTGCCTCTTACTTGACATTTAGATCATTTATAAGACGGGAAAGTGTGAATGTGCTGTTGTTACCGCAGGACTAATAAGATCTGATAATAAAAGCAGAGCTTGACTCAAGCACCTCATAGACACACACCAAAAAACAAACACACACCTCGTCTTAGTCCTTGAAACACTAGAAACTTGTAGCTTTTTTGCAAGAAATGTCAGAGTCTTAACAACCAGAGTGTGATCTACAAGAGAGCCGGGGGAGCCGGTCCTCTCCTAATAATGCCTTGAAAACATGATCTAAAATGTGGTCAATATGCTATTTTTGCCAAGCATTTCTATTTTTCTGATGCTCGTTATTTGTAAGATGAGGTGAGTAATGAATTTCTAGAGAGCCTGACATACTCTGTCTTTTAGTGCTGTCACATGTACATGTTTGTTGACTGGGTATTTCTCCATATCTTATTTGTGCAACAGTAGAATACAACAAAGTATCATGTAGAACAGGCAGCAGCAGCAGCTACTTTTCATCTGTTTTATCATCTGCCAGGAAGGTAGTGTACAGTATTTGTTGTGTTGGTTGGTTGGTTAGTAAGTTAGTTAGCAACATTACAGAAAGAAAAATCAACTAACTGGTCTCAATTACCCTTTTTCCACCAAACAGGTTCCAGGGCCAGTTCCTGACTTAGCCCCAGTTTGTTGTGTTTCCACCGCCGCGAGAACTGGCCCCAGCTGCAAAAACAGGGGCCACCTCTGGCCCCACTACTTTGCTGGGCCAGACTTAAGCAGGAATTAAGCAGCGACTACGCCAGGAGCTGGGAGAGCGATGGTAGAAACACAGCTAGCGATAGTAGAAGAGTAGAGTAATGAAAATACGGTTTTGTCTCTGGATCTCAGTGTAGACTTGTAAAACCAGGGACAGCACTTGGATGCACACGATAACTCCTCTATTTAAACATTATTACAGTGAGGGTGCGCTTTGCCGTCATATGCGATCAGTAAGGACATTGTGATTTCCCAAAACTGAATAAAACCATACGTAGCAACGCAACACTGCTTTGTTAACTCAATCATGTTGTAACTAGAATATCTGCTGAAAAAATATTTTTTTCATGGACTGAACAGGGTTACAGTAGATTGTTAACAGCAGCTAGCTTGCTAGCGGCCGGTTCTTGTGAACCGACTACCTATGCAGTAACGTACTGACCTTTTATGTTGATGCAGCCCCAACTTGGCTCCTTGCCAGTGGAAAAGCAAACCGGTTCATAGGAGAAACAGGATCTGAACCAACTAACCACCGGGACTAGCACCAGCACGGACTTAGCACCTGTTCTTATTTGGTGGTTGTTGTGTCTTTTTTGTAAATTCATAATGGCTTTGGCAATGTTGTTAACCTACAGTCATGCCAATAAAGTTGATTCAATTGAAAATGAAATTGAGAGCAAGAGTGAAAGAGAGAGAAAACATCTGGTCAAAATCAGATGTTCATTTATGGGTTCAGTAGATTAAAAACAATTTCATGTATCAGTTCTGCCTTGACAGAGGTTTGTGCTCACTGAATGCTTTCCTCTTTACTTTTTTCTTATAACTAGAAATAAAAAAAAATTAGAAGCTAAATCAAGTGCCCAATTAACGTACTTTATGACCAGGAAAAAGTGAAAAAGTTACCTCCCCCCAAAACCACCATACAGATTGCACACTGTAACTAAGCACATATACTGCAGCTACCAATACTGAGGCAACATTTGTTGGAGGGAGGGAGCTGCTGCAAAGCACCATTTTGAATCAACCATTTCTGATGAAACACAGCAGTGACGTAGAGTTAAATTACCCAAGATGAAATAAAACTAAGAGAACTGTTCAGTTTCTCACAGAAAGTTACTCCTCTGGGCTTTGAAGCTTCTTTTTTTTTTCTTTTCTTGTAATTGCTAGGTTGTGTCATTCCCTTTCCGGGTAATAGGCGCAGTGGAAATTAATACAGGTCCTTTTGGAGTGAGACTAGTGCAGGAAGTCACTCAGGCAGAGATAATCCTGCACCGGTGTGAATGAAGAAAGACACAGCCTCACTGCAGGCACATGCAGATAATCAGGGCTCAGTATATCCCCAGACATCCTGCAGTAGAAGAATGATCATGGTTTTCATCACCTGTCCCCTCTGAGTTCTTAACTCTCCAACAATAAGGGGGGCTTCAGGGTGATATTCAAGCTAGCATGTTGTCTTTTATCAAATCATTTTCACTTTTGTGTAACATGCTGCTTTTTACAGTGCGCTTTCACACACACACGTATTTATCTGCTCTTCCATAAAGAGGCTGTCTTTTCTTTTTCCTTTGAGAAGGTTAATCTAGCAATGTGGTTTTGGCTCGCAGTCAGAGTCCGCTAAGGAAGGACAGAAACCATCCAACATAGCCATAAATTCTGACACATCCAAACACCCCTGCGTACACTACAAATTTGCAAGCTGTGGTTGTAATCATGGATGAGTAGACAGAATAAAGAGTGAGTCAAATGCAAGGAAAGGGATGTCACAATGCATGCTGACTGACAAATAAGTGTGGTGTAGAAATATTCCAACAAATGTGTCCTTGGCAAAGACTTAGATTGAAAATAAACAATTCAATTTTAGAATACCAAAGAGTCTTGAAGATTAAAAAGATAGGTGGACCGAGGCCTCAGCAAACAATCTTAACCGGACCTCCATCTAGGACAATATGTGTTTTCTCTTCATCACACCATCAACACCACCTCAGTGACTAATTTATCCACAGTGGCATTATTTCACTTGCTTATGCATTCACATGGTGACATTTGCAGTGGGACAATGTGGGACATTTTATTCACATCTTCAGGTATTCTTTCACACTCTTGGCTGTCTAAACAGAATCCACTGACTCATTTTCTTGGCAAAACACCGCCTTCATGTGCAGCTGCTCACTCAACATTTCAGAGGATACCTTTTCTTGTGAGATATGAGACAAATGCACATACACTAATGATCTGGTGTCTTTGGTGATCCTCTGACTTTTCCTCTAGTGCCACCATGAGGTTGACATTTGTGGTTCAGACTTTTTCCACCATTGGATGGACTGCTATGTGCTGTGCACAGTCTTATCCATCCTTTCACATCTCAACAACATTTATAGTGGTTTCTATGAACTGTGGTACAGACATTCGTGATCCCTTTGAACCCTTGATTGTTCATCATCTAAAAAGTTTGGTGTAAAAGAGGAAAAAAAGCAAGAATGCAGAAAGACACTGTTGTCAAATTGTTCTGTGTTCATTGAAACCGCATGAAAAATATGACATGAACACATGAACAAGTGATGTTTATGTTATGCCACAGTGAAGCGCAGTGTTTGTAGTTAATAGGATGAAAGTGATGGCACACTATTATGTTCTCACAGCTGGAAAGGCTTCATGTGATCTGGTAGGCTGGATTCTTCTTGTTTCTGCCTAAAAATCCAATTCAGGAGTGTTTCACAGGTAGTGATTCTCACAAGTTTTAAATATAAAAACACATGCTATGCCTGCTGCTGGAGATGACAAAAGTGGTGCTTTCAATCCCCATGAAGTCAGAGATGATATATGAGATATTACATATATATATATGTGATATATTCTTTAATATCTGTTACAAATCTTGCAACAATGTAATGATTTGATTCTAAATGACATGCATTGTATGTATAATGAACAGTAATCCAGATGTACATATGTGAATCAAATGCAACATAATGTTAAAAAAAAAGCCACATGCAGCACACGAAACATAACAAAGATTGCCAGAAAACTAATATTAACTGGAGTTCATGCAACCATAAAGATATCCAGCAACATCTACCTTGTAGACTCAATGAAAATGACATGTGCTCAAACGACATGAATAACAAAATTTCTGTAATTTCTGAACTGCAGTTACTTGGTTATGAACAATAAAAGAAGCAGTGACCACCCACTCAGCAGCTGTTCAATGCACATCCTTGGAACTGAAGCAGCCTTCAGAAATTCAGAGTTACAGGTAGCACACAAGCTTCTTAATCGTTGGCATCTTTTTTGTATTTCAAAGGAACATGGACGGTTAAGGTCAGAGATATGAATTAGACATTTCTATGCTATGCACAATCTTTAAGTCATGCAATGTTTGCCTTGTGTGAAATGTACATACACACTTACACACACACATGTAAGCACAGACATAACTTGTGTAGCAAGACAAAAATAATAGCAACTTAAAAAATCTTCAAACAGTAACATTTCTTGGCCACCATATGTCTAAAAGGCTGCAAATTATACACAAGGGAATAGCTTTAACAGTTGAACTAAATGTGTTGGTGTACTTGCAGGATTTGATTTCACAAAGGATTACTTTATTTTAAAAAACATGTTAAAGTAAATAACTCTGAACCTGGAAATTCAGGCGGAGAAATGATTCCACTATCCTCATTTTGAATGTGATTGTAGCGTTTAGACATGTATCTGTCTAATGCATTGATATTAGTTATTGATTACCACACATACAATCAGCTAACCTTCACTTTACCCTCCCAAAAATGTTTACATTATTTCAGAAAACAGTGCTTTATTATGATGTTGATTATGACAATATATGATTAATTTATTCACATTGGCTACCTACCAACTGACTGAGTATTCACGTTGTTGCATGCAGAGTCACTCTCTCCCTTGGCCCTAGGCTGTACTTGTGTTCTTCAAAAACCAATTATTTCACAAACCTAGCAGCAATCCCTCAATAATTATGCATGTGATAAAAGCCCAGTGCAGCTGCTATTCCTGATTTGGCCTGATCAGGGGAGTCAGAGCAATACTACTGTGTGAATGCCCACTTGGTAGAAACCAGCAGCAAGCAGATGAATGGGTGGCTGAGGGACTTTCCAGGGTTTTTGGTCGGGGTACGCCATGCCCCACCACCTATATGGTGTCAGTAACTTGAAAATGTGCAGTATTTGCTTTCAGGTATCATAAAGCTTTCTGCTGCAATTGAAAAGGTGCATTTATTCAGTATCATGCTGAACGGAAGGCAGTCTAAAATGAACAAAGCAAACAAATTACCTGCCAGAGCTCTGGTCTGCTCCTCACCAGGCATTATCTGTACCTCCATTATTTGATAGCATATTATCTAAATGAAAGTGGACAGAGAAAATGATTTTGGTGCAGTTTTTCCATGACCCAGCCTCTGTTTACAGATCAGTGTAGACAGAGGGTAGGCGAAGGTACAAGATAAGCACAGGCCTCTTTAGAAAATCAAAACCATGCTGGGACAAAGCCATTTGATCCTATCTGTAAACAGAACATATAATAAGTGTCAGAGATGATTGACAGTCTGATATATCAAGAGCAAACCTGATTTAGATTTTACCCAAGCATTTACTAGTCTAATTATAAATGTACAAGACAAAAAATTGACAAAAACAAGTTGGGTTTTTGCTAATATGTATTACGGTGGTGGCACGACGATCGTTGCTGCGGCCCACCCCTCCGTAAGCAGGGGAAAACGAAAATAAACTATCTTGTATCTTGTATCTTGTATTGCATCATATCTGTTGGAAAATTATTACCTTTGCCAAGGAGGTTATGTTTTTGCCGGGGTTTGTCTGTTTGTTTGTTTGTCTGATGGTTTCCAAAATAACTCAAAAACTTAAGGACGGATTTTGATGACATTTTCAGGGATTGTCCAGATGGAGATGAGGAACAAATGATTAGATTTTGGAAGTGATCCGGATCACCGTCTGGATCCAGGAATTTTTTGAAGGATTCTCCTCGCAAAGTCTCTCTTTGAAGGCGTCCATGTTGATATGCTGGCGCAAGTGCAGTGCAGCTGCTTGTATTGATTTTTACACATGCGCAGTTGCTCTCCACGCCCAGGCGACACGGTCACATTTTTTGAGCTGCACGCGGATGCCTCCGCGCATGTCAGCGCCTGTCTGCTCGAGTGCTTGCTGACGCGTTCGATGACGAGATTTACGTGACGCGGACCCTCGCGCACCAACACCCACATGTGGACGCGAAAAGTATCAGTTGGCCTTAACAGTGCTTGGCTGAGGTCTGCGCTCTCCGAGTGCTTTTTTAGTTGTGTATGTGTGTGTTTGTTTCTGAATACACCCACAATAATATATAGTTTTGACTGACAATCAACAATGTTGAATAGTTATTGTCACAGGAAACGCATGTTACTGCTGATGACTGCAGAGGACATTACAAGATGCACTGATCCACAGCAACATCTACATTATGAAAGAAGTGAAGTATCCTACAGCTGAGAGAATAAAGCTTTTACACATTAATGGATAAATCACCATCTTTTCAGTGGCTGCTCTTCTCTGTAGACATCCTTTGGTGACAAATAATGGCACAGATTAGCTGGTGAGGAAGGGATCCCAGGAAATTACACAAATTAATTTTGACACAGTCTTTGTCAGTTTTTATGGTTACTCTGGAAACCTTGTTGCCTTTTATATCGACTTATCTTGGAGAATGTTCAAAAATATAACTATGTTGCAGTAAGGATGAGTCAACCTACTGCTGCACAAACACATGGAAAAACTTTGAGAGAGATGAAGACTTGAAGACATAATAGGAGCAGCCGTTGGACTTGGTGCTTTGTTTTCTGTAACTTTTTAGATCAAGATTAGCTTGTATGAGCATTTACATACTGTGAATGATAATTAGGAGCCTTCTGTATAGATCTCTGGGGGTGACTTTTGTTCCTGATACACAATATTTAAAGGGTGATGCTGCAGTAAATAGTACAAGGTCTGAGATGTTTAACCTAATATAAGATCAATATGAGTATATGTAAGATTTTTTTAAATGAATGAAACACAGTAATATCCAAGCATTAAAAATGACACAAATCATCATCCAAAAATGAAATGTGTGTGTTTGCTCAGACGATCGATGACCAAGAGTCAAGTACCTTTGATGAAGGACTTCAGGATGCTCACTGAAAACCAATACCTGGTATTTGCTTCAATTTATTTTGGGAACACATTTCATTAGTGCACAGATACAAAGAAACCAGTCCAACAGCTCAATGTTTGGCCATCACATACTTACAGTGTATGGATTCGTCTAAAATCAAAATTATTATCAAAAATATGACCATTTATTATCCCTGTGATTATGTATAATTTTACTAGTTGATTTTATGACCATCTTATGATGACATGTGGTTTGTCATCAGTACATTTAAGTTAAAAAAAAATCCCATTACAGTGAACAACTTAAAGAAAATAGTTTTTATGTGCAGGTGACCATGATGTTTGTTATATTGTCCAGAACAAATCGATTTCAGACCAGAGGATGTCTTTTATTTTTGAACTCTTGACTCAGAAAATAAAAAATATCTTCAGGAGGGTCAACATATTGCAAAGTGATCCTGTTGATCATGAGCAGCATAAAGAAATAACAGCAGGATGTGGTCACACAGCGTCACTGAGAGGTGAGAAATAACTGCTTCAAATGAACCTGGCAGAGCTGCTGTACACTGGGACTGTTATATAAACTAATTTAAACAAATAAAAAAATACTGTTAAATAACTGAAACTATTAAAACCCGGTTTATCCATTTTTGTTGTAAAATCTTTCAAAATTATAAATATCTGTCAAATAATCCAGAAATCTCTATAAAATGACAGAACCAATGCCTACAGTTAATTGTCACTGACCGCATTAATCAGACATGTATTTATATTACACTTGAATGTAACACTTTCAACTATGTGATAAAAATAAACGTGTTAAATTGTGATAAAAATTTGTGAATATATTTAATATTTTTTTGTGAAAAAATAAAGTCTTTCTTTGAAAATATCTCCTGTTATTTTACATCAGACATATGAATTAAGTATTTTTATAAATGTTTTTGAGCATTTCAGGAAGACAGTAAAAATCTTAAAAAATGTGTTTGTATATTGTGTTTATTACACATCTGATGCTGTAAAGACTTTGAAGAATTCTTTGCTCTCAGCAGTTGGCTCATTTAAACATGTCTCCAAAGGATGAAGGGTTGATGAGCTGGAATGAGTCGAGCTGAAAGCAATGTAATTCATAGCAATCTCTGAAGGAAATTATTAACCATTGTAATTTATTCTGAATATATTCAGTAAACAGTCTGCGGGAGAGAGATAAGAAATGGATGAAGCGAGTGTGATGTCACCCATTGGTTTGTGACCTCCTGTTTTGAAGCCAGGAGTTCGGTATTTGAACGCGACATGTTGGTTGTTTGGAGCCAGAAGTGACCATATTTGGACATGGACAGTGTATGAGACTCCAGCAGTCGTCGGGTCTATTGCATTTTTTTGCACTTACACATTCACCTCGTTTTTAAGCCCCACTTGCTTCGTCCATTTCTAAAAACAGTCTGTGTATTTATGAGCCTCCACTTCTCTAGGGCCCTGAGATACTGAGCCAGTGCAGGTTATTCAGCAGCAGTGAGATTCTGTTCTGTTCACACTCAGCAGACACATTTTCAGATGTTTGTATCTTGTAAACATATTGATAGGTTTTTTTTTTTTATGTCTATCATCTGATCTGCTTAGATCAGAGTGAGATGTACATGAGGTGCAGCAATTACTGCTGACAGGCTAAGACCGCCATCTACAGTCTGTGGCAGAATACTGCAGTTTTGCTGAGTTTTCAACACATTGCAGCTGTAACATAGATTTCCATAGAGCCTTCCAGGCGAAAACCAGCTAAAGCACAACGTAAACGAGCCTTAACATGTTGTTCTCTGGCAACATGTAATCTACACCCCGTTTCAAATTATTATGCAAATTATATTTTTCTCTGATTTTTCTAAATGGTCAGTGAAAATGACAGTTAGTGTTGTAGCGACTCACACCGTGCCACAAAGATTTCAGGACAGCAGAACATACAGTGGTCGTTTCCCCTCTCAAATTCACACACACCAACAACAACCTGGAACCAGAAAAACAACGCTAACCCCAACCCCCCGGTCCCTTCACAATAAAACAAACAGGACTAACAGAAAGCTCCCACACTGTCACATAGCGATCTCCATCCGTTACAGTATATATTTCTACTCATCAACCAGTAGAGTATAATTCACATTTTATTCAACAAACCTCCCAATGATGACAGTTTTTGTTTAATTTAAAAACTCAAAATGCACTGTCTCACATTATTATACACGGCACAGCCTTGTTGGGACATGGTGTCCATCCACCAACCATCCACTGCTCCATCCATCTGGACCATCCAGGGTTGCATGGCACTCATCAGTTAACAGGACTGTTTGAAAATGAGTTTTCATGTATTTCTGGGCCCCTGTAAGTGTTTCTGCTTGTGAGCATTGGTTAGAGGTGGTAAATAGTAAGTTTACGGACAAATGCAAACCTCTGGAGGATCCTACACCTTGAGGTTGGTGGGACTCCAGAGGCACCAGCAGCTTCAAATACCTGTTTCCTGTTTTGTAATGGCATTTTAGGAGCTGCTGTCTTAAGGAAGATCTTTTTTCTTTCCCATGTTGCTTGAAACCTGTGACCTGCATAATAATTTGATACAGTCTTCTGAACGAGTTTTCCTTAAAATGGCCACACTTGGCAAACTAATTATCATCGGTGTCTGAGATTAATATCAGTAATCCACAGAGTCCTGAGACACAATACCATCCATGAGTTTAATTGAAAAACAAAAACTTAAGTCTTTATGACACTTAAATCCAATTTGCATAATAATTTGAGATGGGGTGTATAAAGTTTTTAAGACGGTATTTTCGTGTGTTGTGTGTTTTCTGCACTCAGATCCTGTTTAGCATTATTTCAAATACCATAGAGAAAATTCTTGTTTGTTGTTCGAGACAAAAACAACACATTGGCCTGTGCAGCAGTGAGCCATCACAGATCCACACTGTGAAGTGACTCAGGTTAAATACTGTTAAGGGATGTGACTGAAATGCTGCATTAAAGGGACACGGCCTGCTTTTTAAACTGGTGGAGCTAATTTCACTTTAACTTAGCTCCACTAAATGTGTGTAGAGTCGAGCCCATTTACCTTCTCGTATGACTTTATACCTTTCACTACATGCACACACATATTTAAAGGATGCTCAGCCTCTCCTGTCCATTTCATTAAAAGACAGACTGCACACTCACATTCCTCCCTCTCTTTTGTTGGGATGAGGAGCCTGACACCTGTTACCTCCATCTGCCTGCTGGGAAGTGGAACAAACAACCGTGGAGAGAGGCTTTGGCCACCACCACTCCTCAAGTGCACGGGCAAACAGTAAAAAGAGTGAGGTGAACATGTTGATACCGTCAAATGACACAAAGCAGTGTGTGTGTGTGTGTGTGTGTGTGTGTGTGTGTGTGTGTGTGTGTGTGTAA
>OOFC01016409.1:0-10359 GCA_900323345.1 Pseudochromis fuscus
TCATCCAGTGGAGGAGGAGGAGGGGGTGGGAAGTCTGACAAAAATGAGGAGGGTTGATTGGTTAAAAGCTGTCACAAAACATTGTGTTTATTTTCATTTTTGATTTGATCATCCACTTCAATGTCAGAGTGCTTTAATAAACATATGCTATACGTTAAAACTAAAACCCAAAATGAGTAACTGTTCGGTCACATACTCAACCATGAAGCTCTGCATGCTTTAGCATAAGAAGCAGGGAGGGGGTGGGACAGGGAAGGGTTGTTCTCTGAGTGAATACAACTTAAAACTGACACAGAAAAGCATCACAAAAGAGCATAAATAATGCAAATACCATCACAGAGTGAAGGGGGTGGTGGAGGCAGGTCTCCCACTCGTCCTATAACAGCTGTGCCAATTGGTGTTGGTGATGGAGCTGAGGGAGGGGTCTGACTTTTGGGCCGCGGTGGTGCCACAGAGGCGAACTTCTTTGGCTGGTTGTAGAAGGACGGGGTGGTGACTTTGAAGTTCAGAGAGGATGTCACCATGAATGGCTTGCTGCTGCTGGAGTCCTCCATTTTGTGTATTTATCTGAGGATGCATACAAACAAATGTAATGAAGAGTTAGTGAATAAGACAGGTTAATTTTCAGTCTTCTATGAGTGGGTGTTTTATGGAATAAAACAGCTTGCAGTAAAGTTTCAACAACTCCAGACTCAGGATTCCTCCCCTCACACCACACATGCTAAAACCAACAATAATCAGCTGACTGAAGTCAAAGAACTTGCATTCCCTGGCACTGTGTTCATGTCAGGCATTATGCAGGAGAATTAGTGGTGATGACACATCAGCAAAACATTTTACTTGACGCAGTTGCAAACTACTTCTAATTAACTAACTAGATTGAGAGCTTGTACTGCCTCAACACTGAAAAAAACAACAAAATTATGAAAGGTTTCAGTATGCATGCAGAAAAATTTGCTTGTTTGTCATCTTTCATTTCTTTGAAAACCAAAAACAGAGGAGCTGCTTACAACTGTAAAAATGACATCATATTAGGGATGATGGAGAGACAATCAGAGGAGAGACTCAAAAAATAAAAACCAGGAGCAATAAATATTTGAGATTTTATTTCCAACTTAAAATTGGCAGTATCTTCATAAGTTACTGGATGATTGATTCAATCTGTGCACAGTGTTTAGTATTTCCTGTTAGTACAAAACATTAACATTTTTTATATTAACTGCCAAAACCATAACCTTTACACACTGGTACCTACTGCATACTTTAAAACGGGGATACAGCTGTCTTGATCCCCAAAGTCTAAGTAAATCTAATCAAAATGGAGGTTTATTGTGGCTTGCGGTGTGTCTTAAAATGTAGTTTGCACTATTTTTGGTTTTAGTGAAATAGCAGTAAAGAAGAAAATAACCCATAGGCATCTTGCAAATCCAATGTTCCTCTTTAAACAAAAAAACCTGTGGCAAATAGTCCACAGAGGAGTGAGAGGAAAGTGTGTGAAAATTTCCTTAGGCCATGTATACAGAGCTGACGGACCAGACATCGTGGCACTCCCAGATGCCAGAGACAATTTACAATATGTAACACATGGCTGTTTACGGTCACATAAAACACAACGATACCGAGGTTTGAAAGAGGGAAACCACTTTCCTCCGGGGATGATAGCAAACTATCATAACATTTTCCTGTGAGGTGCGTCAAAAAGAGGATGAGCTCAAATATTTACTTCACTCGTGCTGGTGGTTAAACAAATGTTGATGTTACTTTTGCGTCTCTGTCGAGATTCCTCGCAAAGTCTGAGCGCATTTCCCTGAAGACCACCGTCCTCAAACATGACCTTTAGTCAAAAGCACGGTTGTTCTTCCAGATCCCCCCCTGAGCCAACACACACAAACACACATGCATGCACACATCTGTTCACACACTGGTTGCTTTAACTCACACACTGATGTCATTTCACTTAAATAGTAGCATACTCATAATATTAATGGGTCGAACTGTGGCAAAGAGTAAACCACCAATGTTTTTATGCCGTGTATAACATGTAGTCTCAGATAATGTCATGCAGTTTTAATCGGTTACAGAATCGCTCGTGTCGCACATGGTAACAATTAAGACACAGTGAAGGCAGCAAGCAACATGTAAACATTATGCCACTGCTGTGTGGTATTCACCCTGTACGTCCTAATGAAGGATAGGCAGCATTGGTGTCTCCATAAATAAGAGTGTGGAACTGATGATAAGGAAGTGATGATGATGTCACTAAGGAAGAGAACTAAAATACTGTCAACATTTAAATAAGAGGAAGCTAGTCAGCACTGAAATGGAGAAAAAAAATGACTGTATCTTTGTCTTCACATTGAGTTACATTCTCATATCCTCTGTGTTCATAATGTTGAACAGGAAACCTTGTTTTCACTGTGGAAATGTAGATTATTGTTGTTTTCACATTTTAGATAAAACTGAGTTGGCATTTGGAAAACATCCTTTCCAGAAACAGATCGGGTCTGACGCCGCCTTCAAAGCGATTATGTAGACAGGAGCCGAACTGATCGTAAAAGCTGAACCAAGCAGGAAAATGTTTGAGTGTTTCATCCTCATTCCTCTTTGTTGGGCCACACGAGCAACACTTCAAGTTCTGACAAGACAGAAAAATCCTCACAGCTCCTGAAAGTATCCGTGGTGCTCACGACATAACCCGCTTCTCTGGTGAGGCGGCAGTGTTTCTGCTTTCTGGGTCAACTTCCTTGTATGCGAGGATCATTGATGTTAAACTGTTTGATCCATTTATGTCCAAACCAACGTCATGATGATCTTACTGAAGTGTCAGCTGTTGTCATGAGTCATAAGATTCCCATGATCCTATTATAAGTCGTGGATGTATTAAAACAACACACAGGGTCATGACACAGCCTTTGTCAGAAGATATGTTATGAGTCAAAAATTGTTTATTTTGGTAACGCTTTTCAATGTTACTAGACAGATTTGACTAGAGGAATAAAGACTGATGATACAGCAACACTGACCGATCACAGCGATTAGAGCAGCTCTGCTCCCATAAGACTCAACCAGTTTTAAACATTTGTCTCATCACAGAGGTCACACCAAAACAACACTCTGAAATGTCATAGTCCTTTCAGTGTTACATAAACATCTACCTACACGATCTTAGCTCCACTTCACTATCCCACTTAAATAATTCAGAAAATTGCTGCGTGAATCAATAAGGGCAGATGGTGAAGCTCTAATGGAAAGGCAAAGAGCAGATGTACTTGTTGGTGTAGAAACACAAGCAAACTTGGCAGGGCTGGTACCTGCAGCAATGGAAAAACAAAATAAGTAGAAAGGACAGATGTTCAGTCTTTTGGAAAGTAGCTGGCTACTTATTAACCTATAATCATAAGACGTACTTCATGCTGAGTGGAGAGGAGTGCAAACAAAGACTAACTGGTTACAGCCAAGATATAGCTCTTGGCTTTAAATGAGTTGCACGGCAGAATATTAAGTACTCTAAACACAACACTCAGATCTATCACAGCTTTCTGAAAGGAGTATTGACCAGGGTGGTCACACACAGTGATTAAGACTTTTTATTAGAGTACTATAGCTAACATTCTACAAGGCAGTATGCAACAGTCCTTTCAATTATTCAGCAGGGATGATGACCTGTGGTCAAGTTTCATCTATTTCTCGATACAGTCCTGGGGGGAGGCAGTACGGTGAGATCAGCTATGCACTCAGCCCCAGACAACATACTACAAATCTGGAAATCTGATCCTTGAGATGAGAGGGACCTTCAGCTGAGGAACATTTTTGGCACAACAACTCCATGACATCACCTTTTTGCTTTTTCTGCTTCCCTCTAATCATTGTGTCGTTCTATATATCTTTGCAGCTCTCCTCTGTTATTTTTACTCCCTTAATGAGGAGTGATTTCCCCATTCTGGTTCTCCCACAGTCAGATATACAGACTAATGTTCTGCTAGAGAGCACAACCTCCTTTCTTCTGTCCTCAGTCTCTCATTCATCTCTCATTCAACAATTGAACTCAATGACATCACTCAAGGCTGCATTTAATCATTTCTGCTTTACGGCTATGATGGAGGATGGCATTGTGTGTCCTATTGTAAGAAGCCCACATAAATCACACACTGTACACGGTTGCTTTTGAACTCTGTATAAACTCCACATGGCTGGGGAGCTTTTACAGACTAAAAAACTGGTTCTCAACAAGGTTCCAGTACCACATCCCAGTTGGTTGCGATTTCTTCATATCAGGAACTAATTTACACATAGGACAGGGTGAATGTAATCAACTTAACTACCTAAAAGGATATAAAAACCAGCGGGGTTGTTGCACCCCTTAGCGTGGTTACAGAATCACTGCCCTGTAAACCTGGGAGACTTCTTCAAGACTAAAAAAAAGAGGGAGCTGAGATTCAGCATTTAAGTCCCATATGAACTATTCAACTAAAAAAGTGGTCTGTGGCACACGTTCTATTATTTTTGTGTTTTGTTTTGGTGTAGAGTTTAACAACAACACGTTGTCTCCTCTGAAGGCAGCTACTATGCAGGGTGGCTGATGTTAGGGAGAAGTTCATGTCACTTTTAAAAAGGAAAAGTTATAACTCAGTAGTGGTTCAATGCTTTGTGATTATAGAGGAACTAAATTTAGTTTCATATACTGCACTTCAGCTTTTTAAAAGGTCATATATGAAAGAGTTAGGACATGGTTCTGCATTAAACTAAAGTTTTCTTTGTCCTAATCACTTAAATAACAAAAGCATTATGTGGGTAACATATTTCTTCACACGAGGATGTTTTAGAGATGTAGTAGCACTATATCCACATAGGATTAGTAAAAAAATCTGTTTCAGGAACGCGGGTGAAAGACCAAAATCAGTCATAAGCTAACTATTGTTTTCTGTGCTAAATATACAAATGATAGTAAAACAAGAATAAACTGCAAACAGAAAGTTAGTTACACATTTATAAAGGAAGTACAGTTAACCTAGAGAAAATTTGAATTTCTGACAGTACTCCCAGTAATTCCTGCCGTGTCTGGTCAGTCATTGTATCAGTGACTAGTGTGTTGTTGATGAAACTCTCTATTGTTCTGATGTTAATAGCACACCCAGTTTCTGGGAAAGCGTGTCTAGGCCAGGGGTCACTAATGCGGCGACAAACAACTCTTTTGAGTCCAATCTTACAGGTCACTGGACATGCATTGAGCAGCCAGTGTTGTGCTCCCACCCAGACTGCAGTTTGGGCAATGACTGAATGGGCAACATTTCAAAACTGGTAATCATGCCAGCCACTGGACTCTGTGTCAGACTCTCACCCCAGCAGCCCTGTCTGCTTGCATTAACATACAGTATAATGTAGGCCAAAGAAGAATCACGAGACAGTGAGAGACAAATTCAAAGTAGTAGACAAGCAGTGATTTGAGGCAAAGGGAAGCTCTAAAATAACTTGTCTGTTTTTAATCATGGAGGCTACAATTACAGCAGATTCCTCATCGCCCTCGTCATACATAGAGCTCTTCATTCTTCATTCACACATTCATTTGCCACTCTTTACTGAGGCGTCAGAGACTATGATTCCAGTCTTTTCAATCACAAGCACCACACTAACCTCAGACTAGAGCCTTCTCGCGATAAGATATTCTTAAACACAGCTTCCTTTGCTGTGGGCTTGGGGTTAAAGATCCCTGATAATCACAGGATCTTCACATTCTCAAACTAGTAGAAATTCTGACAAATTCCCTGTAACTTCCCAACATGACTTGTTTGTGTACAGAACACATAACATCAGACACTACGAGACATTGTGCCATCAGACACCTGAACTCTGTGACCATCATCATTCACGTCACATCAGCCTTGGACTCTCCATCAGTACATCTGTCTGCTGGTGTAAGTTACCTCACAGTGACTTATTCATCTGCCAATGTGGCACATTCCTATTACACCACACTCATCTGTTTATTCTGATCAAATTTTAGTGTTTGTGCATTGTCAATGGACAGCAAAGTTGAACTGAACCTATCAAATGAACATTTCGATTAAACAGGTTTAGCTAAGATGTTGGACATTACTTTGACAGGTGACAGCACAAAGTAGGTCTGGTCACAAATATAAACAGCAGCAGCGAGGTTATTAATTAATTAATCCTCCATTATTTTGCAATGAAGTCAAGAAAACCGTGGTGGTTTGAGGCTACAGCTGGCTAGCAAAGCCAGCGTTTAATGGTTAATATCAACGGTTAGCTACAAAGTGTCTTTACAACGATTAGTGCGACGTTAGCTCAATCGTTTTCTGTTCAAATACACGTTAGCTTTGAAAATAAAAACAACTTACATGTAAATCACACCCTCCACTCACCTGCACCTCAGTGAAGCCCTGTTCGTGTGACACTAAACCTCCGTGGGTTAGCATCAATCACACCCACGGTTAAATCGTTAGCTCCGGTCGCACACACCCCTACCCTCCCTGGCTCCGGTCAGTAGATTTCGGCGGTGAAACGGATTAACGCCGCCTCTTTTTTCTCCTATGTCTCTTTTACCTGCGCTGTCATCAACCGTAATAACCCCTGCTACTCTCTGAAGTACATAAAAGCCCACAGCTGCATCGCTAGCCACCTAGCTTAGTCAACTTTCCAGCTGGACTTCCGCATAGCCACATGTCTTATCGTCCGTGTCCATCAGCTGGTCTAGAGACATGTAGTACGTTCAGGGAGCTCCATGTTCATATCCACCACTCAGAGAGAGAGACTAGGGGACATCAAGCACTACGAGGTAACCATTTACAAGTCTTTTTGAAATTGAAAGGCTGCCATGATGTGACAGATCCACACAGAGATGACATTCCTGTAAGGTGTTTACCACTCACTAACCAGAAAACCTGCACTGACAAAACACTTTACCTTATTAGGTAACCTGGAGCAGCCCCCCCACCCCCTTAAAAACTAAGGCATGTCAACACCTATTATTCTGATGTGATTCAGGATTAAGATAGTATTACTTACCTTGTTAACACAGCTGCAGTGTGGAGCTCCCTTTTTTACTTCTCCCTCTTCCTTTTGTTCCTCTTTTTCTCTTGGTCCAAGCTGAGTTGTCTGTAATGGCAACTTCTCTCTCTCACTCACACTCTCTCTCTTCCCCTCTCCAGCTATTAGACCCTCCCCCTGTGCTTTTCAGTCTGGAAAAGGAATGACACCATCCTTCCAAACAAGTTCTTTCTCGTTTGACTTTGGCTCAGGACTTGTGTATTACTATGTAAACAGTACCTCTCTCTCTCTCTCTCTCTCTCTCTCTCTCTTTCTCTCTTTGTGTGTGTGTTCACAAAGTGTCCAGTCAGACCCCTCCTCTTTCTCCTCCTCCTGCTCTCTTTTCTCTCTGGATTCTTGCAGCATTCTTCATTCAATGACATCAACCCTGTTGCCTCTCCTTGTAAGGTCAGACTGAGGGAAAGAGGGAGCAAGAGGGAGGGAGAGATAATGGGGCTAGAGGCCTGATTAGATGCAGACACTGAAAGCGGTCAGGGGTTTCAACAAAAAGAAGTACAGTGGCTGCAGAAAGTATGTTCCACCAGGGCTAGAGTATGGAAAACATTCACTATTTGTGCTTTTATTCACATATAGGCAAGTTTGATTCCTTTCTTTCACTTGCCTCAACAAGCACAGCTGATGAGCTGATCATAAAGACATTATTCTGCCTGATGCCAACATCATTATTTGCTTTGCACGAAGGCAGTAAACACGCAAAGACTGCTTCTCTGTGCATGATTGCTACACTTGATTACAGACATTTTCTCTCTGAAGACTAACTGCTGCTCGTCCTCATAAAAAGAATGTGATCGCCTTCAACCTGGTGTTACAGTGACACCTCCCATCCTGTAGCTCCACTGTGACATAATGTCCTTTTATTTCTCGCCCACAAACACCTCACACCCACAGCAATTTATCTTGCCCACGCCTTCAGTCTTATCACACTTTCAGGTGTAGTCGCTGCTGCTGCCAAGACTACTGCTGAGTCCTATTGACATTTATTTTCACATTTGAGGTTTTCACACTTAAAATGTAATAGTATTTTACATTTTTATTTGAATAACACACAGACAGAAATAATAGATCTAAGTATGACTTTCTCAGTGTTCATACTTTATTTTTCAAGGACTGAAATAATTAGTAGATGACCCAATTCAACAAACAACAATGTATTTTAATAATTTGGTGATGAGGCTTTTGAGATCTTAGAATTTGGTGCTTACTTGGAGTGACAAAACAGACTTTTTATTATTTTTATTATTTTCTGATATTTTATAGACCAAAAACAATAAATTGATTGATTAATTAAATAATCTGCAGAAAAATCACAAATTAAAGTATTCCTCATTTCAAGGACTAGCTGTATTTTTTCTACATGTTTATATTTATTACGGTTTGGTTTTTTTTTTCAAGGTTGAATATGAGACTAATTAAAAGAATCTGAAAAAATGTGTTTCTCGTGAGGATCATGTGAGTAATCTATGTGTATCTTCTGACGCACAGTTTCTCCAGTCTCACAGATCATGATATCATGCTCAGGTTGAGACACTTCATACAGGTTGTGAAACCATGGGCAAGGTCTCAGCTGAGTTCAGCAGCTGTTGTGTAACCTGTAGCTACCCGCTTCATGTCTGTGAACTACAGGGAGTGGTCATCAGGGTCTTTGATAGCCTATTGTCCCTGCAAGGAATGTTTCCAGTCTCTCCCCCATTTCCAGTGGGACAAAAAAATGTGTCGAATTTCCACTGACAGTTTTCCACAGCAGCTCTGCTGTTGTGTGCTGAGAAAATAGTGTTCACCCCCAACCCAGGTGGGTGACACAGACATGGAAGAAGAGGTCTCTGCCTATGTCTTCCCCTTCATGAGCTTGTTTTCTGTTTGACTGCTGAGGGGAGAAAGATGAGTGACAAACATGCAACACTCTTCTGCTCCTTTTTATCCAGCAGCATTGGGTGGTGCCATAATGACTGAAGTTTGGATCAGGCAAGAGGAAAGGCAGCTCAGGGGTCCAGTCAGTGTGAAGGTAAGACAAAAAAACAGGAGGCCGTCAGAATCAGAGCCAGACAGCCTGGAATGCAGCCAGACCTTGGAATGAACAGTTCCTCCCCCTCCCTCACCGAAGCACCATATTTCTCTCTCTCTGTTTCTCTCTCTCTCTCTCTAATGCTGCATTTTTTCACCACTTCTTTCCCCTAATTCCTTCGTTTTTCAGTCTGTCCTCCTTACGCTGCACTTTTATTTCCCTTCCTATCTTTTTTTTTCCACTTCCCTCTCTCCACCGCCCACTGTGCATGAATCAGAACCTAGTCATAATACCTCGGCGCTTATTGTTAATATCTTAATCATTTCCAATCCATACAGAGGCAGAGTCTGGCTCTCTTACGCTTTCTGTCTGGATGCATTCATTCTCTTAAACATAGGAAACGTGGAAAGCCATTTGAATGCAGGCATATGTTTTTAATTGCTACGTACATGCATTTTAAAAGCCGAGTAGACTGTACAGGGCAGCGTATTTATAACTACAAAGCACTGGCAGAGCATAAACCTCTGCCAAGGTATAATCCAGCTGTTCTGATGCTATACAATATAGCTGTAGGGATTTTCTGGGATTTGGGGACTTTTTCAAACAGGATCCCATCCTTTGATCTTGATTTAAATGTAATTATTTATTCCTTGGGTAACACCCCATCCCTCATATAAAAAAAAAACTCCTGAGATCTGGTCAGTAGTGTTTCCACAAAGTTACGAACAGACATGAAAAAAAAACAAGCTAAACAACACAGGCGAACAGACAGAGGTATTTACTTGTTTAACATGAAAGTACATGCAAAAAACAAATAAACCAGACACAAAACTAACAAGAAAAGACTCTATAAAAAAAATTACAAACTCAATATAAAGCTATAACCAGCAAGTCTATGTAATCCAAAGACAGCTGCCAAAATCTTGAAGAAGGTGTTAGATCCTACTTCAAGACCTTACAGCTGTGAAACATGGCTGTTCTTTAATCAAACTAAATTCTGTATTTGGAGGGAGAGTTGGATTTTTCTATGATTGTTAACTGTTATGAACATCACAATAGACATAATCAGTTGTTTCAGCTACTTTAAAACTCTACTCCACTACATTTTACAAGCAAATGTACATTTTATTCAACTACATTTATCTGATAACTTCTGCATAACTTTGCTGATTATTATGATTAGTGATGAATTGTGTTGTTATACAGTGAAATAGAGGTTACCTAGCAGTTTATGAAGTAGTAGGAGTAGGAGCATTACCAGTAGGAGCATTAAAATAATGTCCAACTTAATG
>OOFC01016412.1:0-20775 GCA_900323345.1 Pseudochromis fuscus
ATGGTGAGAGATGGAGTGAGGAGGGAGGCTCAGTATCTCTGGGTAGAGCTCGTTCACCCGCAGAGCCAGCCGAGGTGCGCCTGAGCAGCCCGGCGCTCTGATTGGTGGAGCGCGATGCAGCTCTCTCCCCTCCCCCCCTGAAGAAAGAGGTGCAGCAGGAACGTCAGACCCAGACAGCACAAGACTCGACCGCTGAAGCATCGTTTTACCAAAGCTCTACTTAGGATGCAGTCTGCAGAGCATCTAGGGACAGACTAGACGACACAGCCCCTGATCTCCTGCATCGTCTACTCGCAGCCTCCATCAGAGAGTTTAATTCAAACCTTCATCAGCTAGAAAAGGCAAAGCTTCGATTCAGTGCATTGAGGAGGACAGCCGCCGGTCACCATGGGCAGGCAGGGGCACGACACCTCTGCTCCGGCTCCGGGGATCCGCATGCAGTGCTCCCAGAGCAAGATGAGCCTGTCTGCATCGTTCGAAGCGCTGGCTGTCTATTTCCCCTGCATGAACTCCTTCGATGAGGAGGATGGAGGTAAGACGACAGCGGGGGAATTGTCAGTGGCTTGGGGGGAGCAGCAGACTTTAAACTGAAGGACGGGGATGGATTTAGGATTAGTGGGAAGATGCAGAGGTATTGATTGTAGGGAGAGCGGTGGCAGCTCCAGAGAGATGTAATTAGCTTAATGAGGACAGTGTGGTCCAGTTAGTGAATTGAAAGTTGATATCCGAGCTCAGTTTATCATGTGTTTGTTGGGAAACACACACACACAGCCTCTGTTGTTGCTGCTGCCACCAGTGGTGCTGTTGTCATGCTGGTCTAACCAACATCTCATTTACCCCTGATGGTTTTAAACCTGATGCTGAGGATGAAAACAAAGGATCCAGCATGAATCATTGTTTAGCATCTTGTGCCGATTTAGCCGAGGACCACAGCACATTGCTCAGCGGCTGTCACTTCAGATTTCCTGTGTGAACACCTACTACATGTGTTTATATTTGTGCCTCCCAAGATGCTCCATTCACTCACTGGTTGTATTTACAGAGACAGAGAGTTATTCATGGATTCAGAGGATTGACTCTTTTATACCTGCACCTGGGTACATGTGTTTTTCTTCATGACCACACCAGCTTTATTCAGCCACAACTTCACACTCACTTCCACTGTTGGCAGCTCACTAGACTCCCTCATTGTCTTTTACTGCGTCTGCCAGGTCTGAAATTGAAGGTGCAGTGATCACCTGGAGAGGAGCCAGTTTATCTCAGTGTTAAGCTGCTGCTCTTCTCTTGTTTGCTACATAGTAGAAAGTCGCTCTGCAGTCTCCAAACAGTGGAGATCACACACTCTCATCTTATCTCTTAATGCTTTAAATGCACTCTTGCATATTTTTGGAGTCTGATCAAATTCAAGTCTGCGCTGTGGTGTTTGTGCAGCCCCTGGCTCTGCATCGGTATCACCGAGCTGCATACGTGTGAGTTTAATCAGCAGTTTAAATGCTAACATATGCTTCTCATAATTTGTTTCCACAAAGCGGCACATCTCATTCACTGGCGTTTACATTGATGTGTTTTCATTGATAACATCTGACTGGCCACCGATTGGCAGAGCGGGTCTGCTGCAGACGTCAGAGACGACCTCTGCGGCTGCTTCTCTTATTGTGATGTGTGAAGAGCAGGAAGAGGAGGCGGAGGCCGGCTGAATGACTGAGATTTCAAGGCTGAAAGGCTTCGTGTGTGTTTACGCCCGTGCGAGATAGGACACAGAATCATCTCGCTCTCTGATGAAGTATGCAAAGGGGAGAGGAAGGAGAGCAGAGACGGCCGGGCCCATGGTGATAACTGGATTAGGAACGCTGTAGTCTAGACGTGAGTCATCGGTGCAAACTGGTGAATTATTAGGAGGAAAAATCACCCAAGGTCTATGGACAGGTGATTGTTTGTGAACACCTTGAACCTCACAGTGGCCGGCGGTGAACTGATTATACCTCTGTCCTGTTAGTATCGTCAGGCTCCTGGGAAATAACCCAATGCTCTTCATTTGCACTCGTTTGTCAAACAAGAATAAAAAAAATCCCAACATTTAATAACGCCTGGATGATTAGCTTTAGATTGCATTACAGCCACACACGATTACATGCTGAGGGATTAGACACATTTTTCAGTGTTAACAAACCACATGAAGTTAAAAACACACTGGTGGTCTCATGTGCCCAGTTTGGTTTTAATCAAGGACAGTTCACGCTTTTCTTAATGGGATATAAAAGGAAACGTAACAGTGACTGTGTGTGTGTGTGTGTGTACAGATCAGCAGGTGTGTGTGTGTCCAGGGGTGCAGTATGTTACTGTACTTTTGTGTTTGCATGTGTACGTCTGCCACAGGCGAAACCACGTGGTCCGTCATGCACACTGTGCGGGAGGCTGGGTGGAGATGAGCAGCAGCAGGCTTAATGGGGGGAGTCAGCTGTCTTCTTGGATCAGTTGGGATGGTGGGGGGGCGGTGGGGGGGAGACTCTGAATGCTTGTAGGTGGAACACGGACTCACTGTGGCTCCCACAGGACCCCTGTAGGCAGTCGGTAGCTCAGACCAGAGACGGGGCTGTACATCTTGTTCAGTTGAAAGCACATACAAAGAGCCATGTGTGTGTAGAGGAGCTTGTTGGATCAGTGACCTCAGTTTGATTGTCTCAGTGAAATTGATATAATAGAAAACATACTCGCGTCCTGCTGTGGAACCAAACTCTAAATCACAGAGATGTCTTTGTGTTTTGTTTTTCCCTGTGGAGTGATGATGTCTCTCTGAGCCAATGAAAGCACGAGTATGTCAGTGATAATCCATGTGAATGCAGCTCGCCGTGTGAGTCACAATGTGATTCAATGCCATGGATTGACAGTCTATATCCCTCTTTTTCTCCCCCGTCCTCCCTCTGCTCGTGTGTGTGACCCTGTGTGCAGAAGCGGGAGGGAAGAAGTTGCGCAGCACCATCCAGAGGAGCACGGAGACGGGCCTGGCGGTGGAGATGAGGAGCAGGATGACTCGGCAAGCCAGCCGGGAGTCCACGGACGGCAGCATGAACAGCTACAGCTCCGAGGGAAAGTAAGGAGACAAGGACGCTCTGTGGACGGCCACACAGCTCTTACTCACAACAGTTCTAGCAGCAGTTTGTTCTCACACAGCAAACAATTCAAAAGTTTATTTGATGGGTCACGTGAAGTTTCACTTTTCCTGATTCTCATCTGACATCACGCCACCTTCATCACTGTGCTCACCAGTGTGTTCTTCACTGTTTCAGTCTCATCTTCCCTGGTGTGAGGCTCTCCTCAGACGCCCAGTTCAGTGACTTCCTGGATGGTCTCGGCCCCGCCCAGCTGGTTGGACGACAGACGTTGGCTACTCCACCTATGGGTGAGAACAGGAATATTTTATCTGGAAATGGTGAAAAGCCTGTGGATATTTACCTCAGCCGAGGATGTTGATGTTAGCAACATTAGGGAAAAACTTATGACCAGATCTCTCTGATTTTTTTGTGGTGTGATGGAGTATTTATGAGGAACGAAGGTTTGCATTTTGAGCCAAATCAGAAGATGGGATGTCGTCTGAAAAAAGAAATTTCCAATCTGTTGTTATGTGTTTAACCCTTTAACACCAAGTATATCGCCGGCGATACAGAGTGACTAGCATAAACCAAATTACCGTAATTCCTCAACCATTTGTACCAGCGATGTAATTCCAGCTGATTCTGAAAGCCGGCAAGTGGAGCATTTCATATATATTATATACATTATGACAGTAATGCAGGGAAATGGAGTAAAATGGAGTAATCCCGAGACATGCAGCTTTCCGTACATATTACCAACATTACGGTAGTGTACGGAGGCTGATTCTGAAAGCCAGCAAGTGGAGCATTTCGTGTATATTACATACATTACGGTAGTGTTTCGAGGCTCTGTTTGTCAGCTTTCAGAATCAGCTGGAATCGTGTCACTAGTGCAAAGGAATTACGGTAATTTGATCGACACGTGTCACTTTCTGTCAGCCGCTAACTGTTCATATTTAACAGGTTAAACAAGATGGTGTTGCTATGTCACCACAAGAGGGCAACAGTGTTCACTCTATGTGTCAGTGCAGCTGGATTTTACCATGATGGAGGTTTCTTCTTTACTTTTGAAGGTTACAATATTTTTTTAATCTTTGTATTTTTCTGGATTATTTAGGGGACATTCAGATCGGCATGGTGGAGAAGAAAGGAGCGCTGGAGGTGGAGGTCATCAGAGCCCGTGGCCTTGTGGGAAAACCAGGTTCCAAGGCACTGCCAGGTAATTTCAGGTCACACTGAATCTGCACTCGTGTGTGAGGGATTCATCAGGCTGTTATATGATGAAACATTAGGATGAAAAATGAAGAAGAATGAAAAAGAAGAATAAATTGTAACCACTTCTCTCGCATTTTCCTCATTTCCAGCACCATACGTAAAGGTCTACCTTTTGGAAAACGGAGTCTGCATAGCCAAAAAGAAAACTAAAGTAGCAAGAAAAACCTTGGATCCTCTTTACCAGCAGCAACTGCCGTTTGAGGAGAGTCCAGGAGGGAAGGTTTTGCAGGTAAGAAAATGAATCCTTTAGATTGTAACAGATCGTCACAGTAATTCAAGTAGAAACACATGAAAACATCTCAGTGTCTGTCTAAACTGACTCCATCCATCTGACTAATGTTTCTTCCTCTGGTGTTTTCCTCAGGTCATCGTATGGGGTGACTACGGACGTATGGACCATAAATCATTCATGGGAGCAGTTCAGATACTGTTAGACGAGCTGGACCTGTCCAACATGGTGATTGGCTGGTTCAAGCTCTTTCCTCCTTCCTCACTGGTGGACCCTACTCTGGCCCCACTGACAAGAAGAGCTTCCCAATCCTCACTGGACAGTTTCTCTCGATCATAGCAGCGTGTGGACTGATAGCGTTGTTGTAGCAGCCAGTGTTGCGATTACAGGTCACGCCCCCCGGTTACACTGCATGCTTGATGTTGTGTCTTCTGAGCCTGTTTCTAGGGGTGCAAACGTGATCCTGTGTTTTGAGCAAAAACGTCGCGCACATTGTGCACATGGCGAAGCGTGTCGCGAGCGCCTGGCGGCAGGGGAATGCCGGGTGTTGTTGTTGTTTGGAGGAAGCTGGAATGAACTCCTTAGCACGAGGAATCCGTCAGTTCCAGGTTTTCATCCAATTCGAAGCCATGGGGGTCAACACTGGGAACCACTAAACGAGTTCTACAGAAGCCCTTTTCGAATGAAAAATCAATGTGTTGCTTTGATTTTTTTCTTCAGTTTTTTTGTTTTTGTTTGTTTTCATTTGTTTTGTTTATTTTTTTCTTTAAATGTCAATGTACTTGTATCTGAAGGGGGTGACAGTGTTTCTAACCAGATGCTTGGTCACGCCACGCCAACAGACCTAGCTGTGTAGATGGAGTTTTGGAGACCATCACTTTGGGTGAGGTGTGTCCCAGCTTGTATCCACACTCCCCAGAAACCCAACAGAAATGCCCTGCATCCTCTAGGTTTATGTACTGAATCAACCCGTACTGGTAAATCAACCACAAAGATTGGAGGCAATATCGAAGTGGCTTAACATCAACGCTCCAAAATATACAGTAACAACCCAAACCCCATGAAAAGATGTACAATCTTACCATCATTCTTTCTCTGTTGATATATTGTATGAAAATTAAATGAGAAAAAAACTTTTTTTTTTTTTCCTTTTTAGTTCATTTGCATGGACACAAATTTAGCTGAATAAAAAAAAAGAAAAAGAAAATTATTTTCTTGAGGCTGCAACTTGCAAAAAAGATGAAGAAAAAGAAATAAAACAGATCAGCCATTTTCAAAAATTTATATTATTTTTAAAGATAAATTTCACTAGTGCATGGTTTTCAAGGGGAGTGAATGCAACATCGTGATTAAAAAAAAGACATTGTTTATCATTCTTTAGACCATTCATGAGTCTGTGTTTTGCAGACGTGCAGATAAGGGAAACTTAAAGGAAACTTTTGGAGTTATTTAACAGAAAATGTTTATGTGACAAAAAGTGATAATGAAAATAAATGTAAATTATTTATTTCATTGTAAAAGGCTAAGGCCTTATAAAGATAAACATTATGTGCAAATTGTACATGTTTCTCTTTTTCTTCCTTGTCCCAGGGTACTTCTCATTGTACTATTCATTGCTACCATTGTTCAGTCCCCTGATATCGTCCAGATTTTAGGACTGTTGGTTATTTTACAGTTCTGTATTGTTTCAGTATGTATTTTATTTTGGATTTGATTTGTTTAACAAGCATGTTGAAAAGGATTTTCTGCAACATGGCTTGGGCACACCTTACAGTAACTCAGCATGTTTTGATAAAGATGATATTTGGAATTTTTGCAGTTTCTTGTACAGTGCATGTCAACTTCATTACTTTTCTCCCTCACCTTAAATTGAGCTCTACAGCAAATTAGTTCTTGGTCTTCCGCGGCCAGTTATTGAAGTTTTAACAAAAAAAACATTCCACCCCCAAAGTCATATTTTCTTTCAGGTTTTTGAGAAAAAAAATACGACAAGGAAAATATTTTATATTTAACGGAGGCTGGCGAAACAGTTGTGATTGCAAGTGTATTTTATTTCAGTATTGTTGACGAACATGCAAAAATAATCTGTACTGGTACAGCAAGAGGTCTATACCTAATCAAGAAACAGCAAACATGCAAGTGATGTGTGTTGCTGTGGTTCAATTTTACAGGCACTGTTTGTGAAGATGAGCTAATCACAAGTTCAAATAATAAGGGATATTGCCACAGAAAATGTTTTTTTTTCTTCTTGTTTTAATGAAAATGAAATTAATTTACTATATTTTTGTTAGTTTTATTTAAAAGCCAAGACCAGTTTATTTTTTATTTTCTATTTTTAGTAATTATAAATACTTCTAATGTCTGGGAAGTATATGAATCTTATAGTTGCAGTATGTCTGAATGAAATTGAACTGAGGCATTGTTCCTTTTCCACGTGAAGATGATGCATTTTAATGTCCAAGAAAAACCTTGTCGCTGTAACAAGCTACAGTATATATTTTCATTTTAATTTTCATTGTACATACCTTTAGATGTCAGAATTTGAATAAACAAAGCTACCATGAATAAATTGATAGACTCTTTTGGAACAGGAAAAATGCCTCATGATGACAAAGACATATGTTATTTATCCTTTTGAATGCCTTTTAATTTTCTCTTTTTGGTGCAATGTGTTAATGCCAAGGCTATGTCTTGGTTAAGTATGGTTGAGTACAGAGATTTATGTAAGTTATTTTTCAAATTAAAATAAAAAATTGTTATTACACTGATGCTAAGAGTTGGGTGATGATAAAAGGAACAGACACAGACAAGAAAACAGTGTAAGAAGTAAATGGTTTCTCCAGCAACTTAGTACTGAACATGTAAGACAGTAAGAAAGCTCATTTTCTCACCACAACCTACTCCGCATTACACACTTAAAGACATAAGAGGTATTACCACAAAATGTACATCTATTGTTTCTTTCATAAAATTAGTACAAGTTACAAAATTTAACGTTCCCTATGTCTTCCAGTTTCATAAAATATGAATCCATATTGTAGCTAACTGACTACAATAGAAATATATGGGAAATTACCTGCAGCTAAGCTAGCAAGTTGAGCTTTAAGCCCATAAATATTGTGTTTTATTGTGAAGAGTTTATTGTCACGGGAGGAAGTAGTATTACAAAATAAAAGTATTAATGGTCTCAATCTGAGATAGGAGGTGTGTTGTGTAGTTTGATTAGCAGAGTCGACAGACACTGCGTTAGCCAATCCCTGCGGAGTATCCCGCGTGGTCTCCCACAGCGACGGAAGCGTAGGATCCGCCTTCTTTGATTTCTCCGTTACAAGAAAAGTTTAGCCGCGACATGAGTAAACCCAAAGCTCGGTTTGAGTTGTAAAAACCACACATTTTGTCACACAGGCTGCCAGCCTCATAGCGGAGTGGATTTTTCTCATTTACGATTCCTGGCGTTGCGCTGGTTTCCTGGTTACGGCGACGGCGTCCTGACGTCAGTGCAGAGCAACGGAGGGAAGCGCCTTAAAGCGACAGGCACCAGAAAACAGACCGTTCAGGCGGAGGTTCACCATGAAACTTAACATACATTTTCTAGGGGCGTTAAACTTGCTGACAAACAGTATAATATGTCTCATTTAAGCAGATATTAGATAACAGAAAGAGGAATAATTGGTTGTGGTTAGTTTGATTGACAGGTCTGGTCTCCAATCATTTACTGGGGGTTTGGAGGCTCATTCACCAGGTAACACAGTGGGAGGGTCCAATAGTTGTAGAAGTATTTTGGACCAAAGTGGCAATCAATAAACCAGAACTGCTGTCACTGCATCCATTCATCTACACAGGTAACAACACTTCCTGTTTGATCGACAGTCGGTGATGACGTAATTCGTGCTGCACGTGACTCGTTTTCAAAGATTTCCAAACAGTCACCTTGATGACTGACTTCTAGTGGAAAAACTTCACCATGAACAGCTTCAGCCTCCAAATGTTCTCGTGAATCTGTCGATGTCAAATAGCAAGTTGTGACTTAAATTCTTTGAATGGACTAATTGTACCACAAATCAAGCTTTCTTCTTTATAAATTCCAACAAACAGCTTCACAGTATCACAATAATGCTTCACCCTGAGTATCAGTCTTCTCCATGGTCAGGTCCTGCTGTTAAAATGTATTTTTATAGCTTTTATCGAGTGAAAACTCAAAATAAGAAACGGTACTCAGTGATTTTATTTTTATCCCTGAAGCACACCAAGTCTCCCAGGCTCTCAAAATGCAGCCTCATATTCGCCTCTGTTTGCTTCTGCTTTTGGTTAAAAAGAGGGATGACTGAGAAATGACTCATGACTGAGGTTTGAGCGGATAGAAAACTTCCTGTTTATCTTGTATTTAAGGAGATTGCACACCACAAGCATAGATCAAGGTCTGCACATCAGGTTCGTACCTCGTCGTTTCTCACGATGCTGCTCTCACGGATGACAGTAAAACAAAGCCTCAAGGATACTGGGTTTCTAGCTGTGGATGTTTTCACCACAGGTAAAAGAGATGGCTTCAAAACAACCATCCTCCTCCTCCTCACCTGCAGCTTCTTCAGCTTCCTGTTCAGCTCCCTGCTCTTCCTGTACCTCCTGTTCACCCTGGACTATGAGCTGAAGGTGGCTGGAGGGATCGCTGGATGCTTTGGGACGCTGCTGACCGTTGCCCTCGTCCTGTCCAAAAAAGTCAGGTGTCTGGGAACTCTATTTGTGATATCTGTTTTCATGAAGAAGAGCCGCAGCCTGCTCCTCACCGCCGGGACCAGTTTGGTGGTCCTGAAAAACATCCGCAACACTGTGGAGAACCTCACGCGCCTGGTCAAAAGCATGATCTGCAACCTGAAGGCGAAGAAGGAGTCCATCACTGCTCCGTTCAGTAACTATGTCAAGATGTTGAAGTGGATAGGGAGCATGCTCAAAGGGGTTACGGACCTGGGAGTCGTGAACCTTGACTCTCACCTCAAGGTTTCGCCCAAACTGGAATCGGAAAAATTTCGGTGGACGCTCGCCGAAGCGGAGCAGAAGCTGAACGAGACCGTAAAACACGCGCAGGCGGTCATGAGCACGCTCTCCTCCGTGAGCGACAGGATGTTTCCCGCCATCAGCTTCCTCGTGCTCATGATGTTCATCGCCCTGCACATAAAAAGGTACTGCAACGACATGAAGTACCAAAACAGGTTCATCAGCGGGGCGTTTGTTCGCTTCGACGAGAAGCAGAAGGCGGAAGGAAAACCCCAGGTCCTGCCCCTCACGGCGGAGGAGGAGAAGCTGTACCCCTCCATCCCCTCGGCCCGGCCCACCACCACAGAGGGGAAGGCGATGCTGAAGTTTGGAACTCCAGTTGTGTCCCATTGTGTAACCTGGGTCATATTCATAACCGTGGACGCCTTATTGTACTGTTTTGTTGACATCATAACGACAAGGTTGTCAGAGCTGGAGCCCTTCAACGTCCCCCTGTTAATGAGCATCAAAGTAAGTATTCTGTCTACTTTGATATTTCCTGATATTCTAGTAGCTCATCCACTGATTCCTCTTTCAATGAACTTTTCAGGGGATTGCGACTTTGATCGGTATCCCATTTAGTGAGGAACACCATCAAAAAGACTTTTCCTACTCTGTGACCTTGTTTGAAAAGAAGTGCCTCCCCAAACCCCAGCTGCTGCTGTACAGCTCTGTGTTTCCACTGGCTGCCATCCTGCTCACTCTGCTCATTATGGCCATGATGGCTGCCAAAGTGTCCCAGCTCAGACTGATGGTCTGTGAACGATTCTTCACCACCGCCGCAGAGGCCAGGGTGGAGTATCTGCACAGCAAGATCCTGAGGAGGAGGTTAAAGACGAGGAGGGAGAAAAACAACTCCGGCCTCATGTCACTGATCGTTAAGGTTTGTATTACCACATATTGTTAGAAAATGATGATTATGTTGTGTGTATAAATACTGTTTGTAATATATTTCTTTTGCTTTTATTCTCTCATCAGCCACATTTCTGGTGTCCGCTGATCTTCCAACACAAAGAGGATCCACCGTCCAACAGCATCGTGTGAGCAAATTCTTCTTTCTGCTGCATGTTAGCTTGTTAGCTACTCCAGCATGGTGGCTCCAGAGATGGCATCAGTCAGTTTTTGGTCCACCAGCCGGGTCCAGACTGACCAACAATGATGGGATGGAGCTGATAAAATGTAACAGTCATGATCCCCAGACGATGTCTCCTTCTGACTTTGGTGATCCACTGACTTTTCCTTTCGCACCAGCATCACGCTGACATTTGGATGGATGCTGATGACACCGGGTCCAGATATTCATGACACCCAGAGGAGGACTCCCAGTGACTTTTGGCATTATCTGACTATTTATTTAAACCCACCAGTCAGGAACTGGGTTTCCATCAACATATGTTGTGCATTTTAACAATATGTAACTACTGTGATGCAAATATTAACAGTTGGTTCATCAAGACAAGCAGTAGATGATGCAGATCCTCCAGTCAGGGTACATTATACTGCTGCATGAGAGGCAAAAAATGGCAAACAATGGAAACAGAGTGTTTTAATATTTCAAGTTCTGGGAAGAGTTTGGGTCACAGCAGCAAACACTGTTTCTGAACCTCCTGTGATATCTCAAGTGTGGCAGTAGTTGGGTCCATAGACTGTGTATAGAATTGCTTTGTGGACTCAAAGACAGGAAGTTGGTATTTGAACCTTAAGGTGTTGGTTTTTTGGAGCCAGAAGAGACCATAACTGGATATGAAAGGAGTGACGAGATGAGAGCTGTCAATCAAACTAACCCCGCCCCTAAATATTCATCTTTTTGAAGCCTAATATTCATGATGAGAAGAGTTGACTTTACCTAATGACAAAAAATGTACTGACTGAGTATTTCATGGTTGATTTTTGAATAGAGGTCAATTGGAGCCAGCATCCAGTGACCTGGTTGTAGGAAGCTAATAACTGACTGACAATGTGAGTACAAACATTCATGGTTCCCAGATGATACATTGAAAAATGAATTGATCTCCTGACATTTCCCCCCAGCAACCTCATGAGGATAACATGAGGTATTGATGCACCTTTCAAAATAAGAGCTAAATCCAGAACTAATGAAAACACTTTGCACAGTGCTTTGTGTTGGCGTTAGCAGCAACACTGTGAGGAGCAGGTGGATGAAGCTAGAGCGACTTATATCACTGGAGACAATTGTACACCTTGGATTTTTTTATTTTTTTGCTACATATTGTTTAATATGAAACTGAGGATTATTATAAATAAATATTTGTGTGAACACCCTGCTCCAGTTCTTATCTCCTGTATCATCGTTATTATTCAGAAACCTAGAGCATTCGTTAAGTCTCATCCAATCACATGTCCCCCTGCCAGTTGATAATGATGGTAACCATGGAGAACTTTCATATCGATAACAGCCAGCCAATTAGAGAGGTTATAACTCCATTCAGTTTAGCTTCAGTGAGCAGCCAGCAACCAGAAATGTAATTTTACTTACATCATGTTCATTATATAACACAGCAGACGACAATACTCTATGATAAATCCACCTCAAACTGTGAGCGCAGTCATACGTTTGCAATTATAGATTTGTGATGTAGCAGTGAATACTGTTATTAATAAACACTTTAGTGTGTTTTGTGTTGCATAACTGAAGCTTCTACCTCTAATACAGAGGCTGAGTTTTACCTCCATGAGAGCAGAACAGAGATATTTGCTTACATAACCTGAGACAGATGTCCCCTACATGTGCAGTCGACACCACTGTCCTCTTATTACTGAGACACTATCACTGTTCATTAACAATGTGCAGGTGCTACTGTGGCAGGTGAGATGTATAATGATGTGTGAATATAAGGTTGGTGTTCATATGCACTGATTTGGTACCATTTCCCCTCAAGAAAAAAAAAAAAACAATACTAAGTACTAATTTAACCCTCATCCTACCTAGAAAATAACCATAACAGCAAAATGTTCACTTATTTGTTGTCAAAACATCATTGCTTATGTAATTAATTTTGCAAAAATTTGCATATTTTGCGAAACAAACATATCCATTTTCTTTAACAAAAATTGCAGCTTTTATCCCAACTGTAGTACACATTAATACTTAAAAGTCTGTTTACCCTCCTTTGATTCTGGTATCACTTAGTTTTCAGGAATTATCAAGTAAAATTACTCATGTACTACAATTACGAATTTAAAAATGTCTTATTGGAGGTTAAATAGTGATGAAAAATCTATTGTTTCTTCTTCCACATGAGAGATTATTTGTAAAAATATAAAAAGAGTAAAGTTTCTCAGTCATTTATCAGCAACTTCATAACATTTACTGATCAATTTATCAAGATTCAACCTTTTACTGTCACTTCTATGATATATTAAAAACATAGAGGTGAAATATTTCTTCTCCTTATCCCACTGTTACATACATGACACTACACCACACTACAGAGGAATATCCACATCAACACAAAACTGACTATATAGAAAATTACATAAAGAATATTGATGTGAAATGTAGAAATTAGACATATTTAAAGATTATTATAAGATACCAACTGGAAATACCTTGTTCTCATTATCACTATAATAATAAAATAGTTTGAATCATCATCAACTTTTTGTGGTACTTTCTTTTTCTTCTTCTTTGTACAGATTCAATTACCCAGAGTCTTTTAAAATCTGAAATTGTTTATTTGATCTTGTAATCTGAAGACTATTCATTTCTGTCATTTGACTAAAGTCTTGTTTAGTATTTGAGTTTAGCTAAAAGTGACATTTCATCTTAACCCTGTTATCAGAGGCTTGCCTGAGTTTGCACCATAGCAACAGAAACATTGACAAAAGGCTTATTTCATGTGTGCACCTATGTTGTTACCATCTTTTCTATACGTCTATTGTTAGTGGCTTTAAAAAGGACGAAGCTGTTGTCACATCATTCGTTTGTTTGTTGACTTGCTGTAGAAAACAATATTTAATAGGGATGGAAATAAGATTCAATGCAGCGTGATTGTTTCCAGCCTCACAAGTAGCTCAGTCATCACCAACCTGCTGCTCACAGTGATGCTGCTAACGCTAACACTAAGTACTGCTTTGGCTTGTTCTGCATTTATCTTGAAAGGTACATGCACCAATTTCATACATATTGATAAATGTCACTTTGAAGCCACAGACTGAATATAAGAGGTGGAAAACATGACATCACCCGGTGGTTTGTGGGCTCACACTGTGAAGCCAGAAGTGACCATATTTGAATATAAAGGGAGGAGGGAGGAGGCGGGACCTGAGACCTGAGATCTGGTTTGCTTTCATTGGAGATCAGAGCTGTCAGTCAAACTAACCACGCCCCTAAATCTTCCTCCTTTTGAATATCTCCTTAATGATGAAATGATGATTTTCAGATGGACACCAGATCACTGAGAAGAAGAGTTGACTTTCAGCTAATGGCATCAGAATGGAAACAATATATTGACAATATTCATGATCGAAAATGAGCATTTTTGAACTTAAATCAATTGGATGTTGTTGTTTTTTTTTGAGACAGCATCTAGTGGTCATTGGGGGTATTGCACATTTTTGCACTTGTGCATTAGCTTCATTTTTGACACCTGGTGGCCACATATGTGCTCTACAGTTTACACCAGAGGTACTCAATCCTGGTCCTCGTGGGCCGCGATGTTTTAGATGTGTCCCTCTTCCAACACACCTGATTCAATGATCAGGATCATGATCAGGCTTCTGCAGAGCTTGATGATGAGCTGATCATTTGAATCAGGTGTGTTGGAAGAGGGACACATCTAAAACATGCAGGATAGTGACGCTCGAGGACCAGGATTGAGTACTCCTGGTCTGCACTGATTCTGTTGCAGTCATGCAGTCAAAGAGAGGATGTGGTGAGATCATGAGTGATGTTGTGTCTGTGGTTGTAACGTCATGTTTGGTGTGAAAATGCAACAATGCGCTCATATATGATCAGTTCTTAAAAAGACTTTGGATTCTCTGCTGTTTCTGCTGAAGTACTTTTGTTGTGTTTTTAAAAGTTACAAGAGTGGAATGAATCAATATTAACCCTTAAAAGATCTTTAAAAAACTTCCTTATTTGTGCCTAAGGACAAAAAATGCCTCTTTCCCAAATTATATTATATATGAATATTTTTTTCCACTTTAAATGATTCAGTCTTTTGAAACTACTTCATCCTGAAACATACATATCAAATAATAATTCGTTTTTAGTTGTTTTTAACTCTTTAAAGGCCGGTATGTTAACATAAATCTACAGTGTTTTTATGGAAAAAAACCCAAAAAATGCAAATAATTTCCATAAAATACATTTGAATGAGTATTTGATTGTTCTTATTATTAGATAATGAGATGGGTCAATGATTGGCAGTAACATTGAATTTGATGCATAATTATTTTTTTGCACTGTCAGATTTAAGAGAAAACTCCCTTATTTGTTCCTAAGGCCAGAAATTGCCCCATTGAAAACCATTCAAACCACATGTTTTGATCTCCCTGCCACTACAGTATAAAAGCATCCAAAAAAACACACAAAAAAACACACCCAAAAACAAACTAAACACTCCTGGAGCCCACTGAACAACAGGAGGCTCCAGACTCCATTATATCCAATGGGAAAAATACAAGAATTTCATTACATTGGCCTACAATGGAGAAAATGGTTGAATCTGATGGAAAACAGTAAAAATGTCAAACATCACTATTTTTCTTCAAAATGAAATGCTGACATTACAGAATGCATGCTTTTATACTGCAGTGGCAGGGAGATCAAAACATGTGGTTTGAATGGTTTTCAATGGGGCAGTTTCTGGCCTTAGGTACAAATAAGGCGTTTTTTCCGTAGCTTAGCCATTTCAAGCTAATTTAAGGAACTGAAACCAAAATTCTTAAGTTTTCTAAAAATGAATATCCTCTGCCAATTTTGAACTATATTCATTCAACACAACCAAAATGGCTTGAAAACATAAAAACGCAAAAAACACAATGGCTGCAAAATGGCCTGAGGATCTTTTAAGGGTTAAGCATAAATCATAAACATATATATTTTTTGAAAGATCAATGAATGCTAAAAATGCTGTTCCCTCCACTCGTTACAGTTGTGTACAGTTGTGTAAACCGCCATCCCCCCCCCACCGCCACTGTCAGGGACAACAGGAAGGAAGTGGTGTAGCTCAAGGATGAGCAGGCCTTCTGTGACTCACACGCCGCCACTGACCCGTGTGGCAACCTGATAAGCTCACACTATGTCTCAACTGGCCCCGTGGCATAATACCACGCCAGCACGCCTGCCCAATGGGAAGCTGCCACATGATGTACGGTGACAGCCGCAGACCTTTTTACCACGGGAAGGAGTGAATGGCTTCCATACATGGGCATAGATGCAGCGCGGATGATAATGTGCCATCCTGCTGAATATGCAAACACAGTCTGGGTCAGTGAAGGAAGTCTTAATACTTCCACGCATGTCAGTGTATTTTAATGAATATTTCATCAAAGGGAAAGATGCTTTTGGGTGAGAAACATCAGTTGTGTTACCAATGGCAACAAGCGAAAATTAAAATAAAAAATAAAAAAGAGGCTCCTTAAAGAGAAGAATTAGCTATATTCACGACTTGTTTGCTGTTATTTAATTGCACATTTTACACTGTATCCATACATATAAAATGAAATAATCCTGTTTTGTTACACCGCGATGAAATCTGGCATCATTTCCCTCCTTTCAGTGAGTTGCTGGATTACATAATGTATGTTAGAGCAAACAGCAGAGTGGGTTTTATTGACCTGTGCACTGAGCAGAGCTGACCTGGAAACACAGCTGGAGAAACATAACATGAGCTTCTCCTCCTGCAGAACAGTGGCCGAGGTGTTGACCTGAAGGCACCACATCTCCTGCCAGCGCTGCACACAGGGGTTTACAGGAACACACTGAATCTGCAACATGTTCGTAACAGAGCGGCAGAAGGTTTGAAATGTTCAGATGTCAGCGGCGATGGTTGCTTGTGTATTGTACTGTAGACGCACAGCTGGAGGTTCAAAGCAGCTTTCATGCTCCTGGTCGGTCGTTCATACAGAAATGACTTTCCCTTCATACGGCTTTCTGATCACAGCTGTAGGTTTTCCCACCTGCAGGACAAACACGAAGCAGAGAGAAAGGTTAAGTCACCTCTGTCAACAGTGCTGCACCTCTGCTGCTTGAAATTAAACATGCATCTGAATTTACTCTGAGAACACAAAAAAGTCATCTATCTGTTGCCTTTATGGGTAATTTATGATGCTCATTTAAAAACAGGAAATTATAAGTTCTAGGAAATACTAGAGATGGATGAGTCAAAATTACACCCTCATTCACTCATTTCAATAATTAGAGGAAGAAGTTTAACCTTCTGTGATCTCTGTCAATTTAGTGTTTACCTTGTTTTGTTTCAGCACAACCTCACTGACTGATTTTTGTCATGATTGTTTTTGATTATCTTCATGGTTTCTTGTATTTAGTTGTTGTGTTCTGTTCTGTTTTCAATGGTTGTTTTGGTCTTTCAATGTGTTTCATGTCGTGTTAATTGAGTAGTTCATGTTTCTGTCTTGTTTCATGTTTCCTGTTTTATTTTGATAGTCTCGTTCCTTGTGTGTTTGTGCCCAAGCTTTGTTTCCTGTCTGCCCTGTCACACCTGCTCCCTGATTGTCCTCTTCACCTGTTTTCCATTGTGTCTCGTTACCTCATGTATTTAACCTCAAGTGTCTCTTTGTCCTGTGCCAGTTTGTTCGTAGCTCTAACTCACGTCCGAGCTTTTTGTTCATGCTTCACGGATCTTGTTTCTGGTTTCATAGTTGTGCTTTGTCTGGTTTATTGAATCTCTTTCCACCACTTAGATTTTTGCCTTTGCCTCTTGATTTGGATACCTCTGCCCAGATTAAACCATCATTAATTTTATCTGCCTGATGTCTTTGTTTAGGTCCTCGCTCCACGCCTCTGATTTTACCCCCTGTGACAATTCTACAATTATTTATTTATATTGATACAATGTATGAACACATCGAATCTAAAATTGCAGCAAAAAATAAATAAATCTGAGTAGGAAAAAGTTCAGATTTTTTATTGTAGAAACCACAAAAGTGACAATAAAAAATCATCTTTATAACTTAGATGCAAATATAAGCTTCTTTTTTTTTCTCTCTTTCACGAGCACTCTCTGCAGGATCACCTGGTTTAACTGTTTCATCCTGCAGCAAATGCCTGTCAAACAAGACTCAGGGAAAAGCACGGTGTTTATTTTTTTATCATAGCTTAAGTCTGGTTTCACCTGGTCAATTACCATAAACCAAAAACTGGTAAATAGTTTCAAATCTGAATTTTCAACAGAGCCCCGGTGATGCTGCGTCTTCCTGCTACGGCATCATAAACCAGTCGTGTGATCTGATCAGAGGCTGGAAAAAATGAGAAACAGAAAACTTTCTACATCTGCAAAACTCACTAATTAACATTCATACTATATCTGCTTTGTTAGTTTAAAAAGGTGTAACATGAATTTAAATGTTATGGCTTTGCAGAAGGTTTTGTACCTTATTTAAACATGAAATATTTGTTTTGGGTTTTTTGGAAACAGCAGAAATTAACTGAAAACTACATCCTTAACATATCAAGATAACTAAAGTTTCATTACTCCTCCTCCTCCTTTTAGTTTTGTTCATTTTCACATCCCTTATAATCAAATAATCAGTTTTAATAAGTGTCTTGGATCCTTGTTTCCACTGCTTCTTGTTTCTCTTTTTAAAGTATTTGTACTTGGTGCATGTGGTTTCATGAGTGTTACTGTGACGTGATGAGGGTCTGACTGACCTGGTCCCTCTGCCTGATTCTTTGGTAAACAAACTCAGAGTAGGGCTCCCTGTGGATGAATGCACCGTGCCCCGGGGACACCTTCAGCTGCCCGTCCTCGTAGACCACTTTGCCTTTGGAGATGGTGACGACGGGGACGCCGTGGCACTCCATCCCCTCAAAGATGTTGTAGTCCACAGCCTGGTGGTGGGTCTGGGCTGATATCCTCCTACCAGGTCACAGAGATGCAAGTTTAAAAGCAGCCACAGAAAAACAGAGTCAGGACTAAACTTCTAGCACACACACAGTCCTCAGATGATCACATGCTTCCTGAAGAGAAAACATAAAGCTATTGTGAAATCTTAATGCATCTCCTTCTGATCTGAAATTGATTGAATCAGGCCAAGATGTACTCGCACACAGCATTGGGTTACTGCAGCTCGGTGACTGCGCGGCAACAAGCAATATCATGTATTATTTACAACTTTTTGCTCATGTGATGCTCTCCTCTCTGAAAGCCTTACTAAGCACACAACCCCAGCTTTTCTCAGTCAATAAAAAAAAAAAGAAAAGGCACCTCGATATTTTCTGTGCTGCTTATTATTACATTATTGTGGCAGCTATCCAGAAGCTGCTGCATGAACGCTGCCACATAATAATGCAGCACAGCCAGTCTCCTGATGTAACTACACTGACTGTGCACACTGGGGTTGGATGTTGAATATGAATGAGTTTTGGTGGAGGAGCAGAAAGGAGGAAGCTCTTTCAAGTTTCTACCAAAATAAATGTAACATGGGTGTTTAGCTTCAGAAAAAATTTCAATCTATCACGATGAGTGCATCTATGGCAGCGATGGATTTTATAATTCTCCACAATCTCTACATTTGCATCAAAAATGAGGCATCATACTTTAGAAACACCTCAATAGCAGCACTATAACCAGCTGGGTGACACAGATACCTCATTACATCTCATCCCAGCTTCATGTGGCTGAAGTAAATGTAACTATATATATTATATATGTACAGATTTTTATACGACTTAGTATTTTCACTTCACTACATTTAGAAATCAATCAGCTGTATTTAATAGCTAATATTCTTGCATGTTAAGAAAGTACATGTAAAACATATGAGCTACTTAAAGCCTATAATACTGTGTATAGTGCATGTACACCAGTGATAATATGAAATAAGTATATAATACAGTTTGACATCCCACTTCCATGGATCATATATGTGCATGTAACAGCATGAATAGTTTATTTTTACCTTATTTTAAGGAGGTGATGTTTTCACGTTCATGTTGGTTTGTATGTTTCCCTTTTATTTATTCATTTCTTTCTCTTTTTTGAAAAATAGTGTAAGGATGAAGGAATGAATTACTTTTTTGCAACATCAGAGGATGGGGAAAAAAAATCCTAAAAATCTGCTACAATGGAAAAATGTAACAAGGTAGTGTTGATATTTCTCCACAAGAGGGCAGCAGTGTTCAGTGTGTAGCATCAGTACAGCTGGATTATGTCTTTGTTGGAGGTTTGCGCTTTCTGAGTATTTCTAATTTGTTTGTTCGTTTATCTGTCAGTTATCACATCACAGAAAATTGAGACGATTCTGCGTTATACTTGAATATTGTAACAAGATAGTGTTGATATTTCACCACTAGATGGCAGCAGTGTTCAGGGTGCAGCATCAGTACAGCTGGATTACACCTTGGGTGGAGGTTTGCACTCTGACTGCTTTCAGGTTAATACTCTTCTTGAGTTGTATACAGTACATAAACATGTTGTATACAGTACATAAACCTGCAATAACTGATTGTTTTTGCCACCTATGGTAAAAATTAAGATCTTATAAATCAATGACCGGTATTCTTTTTCCGTGTCTGCTGATTTCTTACAATACTGCTGTGATATTGCACCATTTAAGTTGTTAGCAAATAGTTGACACACTCCAAGCACATAGAGAACAATATCATCACTCAGTTGAAATAGTTTTTCTGTTGAAAAGCCTGAATATGAACCAAAACAATGAGCTGAAAGACACAAAAGTGCAGTTGCAGAGTCAGGTATACAAAATGATTTTAGTTAAAAAAAAAAAAAAAAAACAACACTATCCACCACTGCAATAAGCCGTAATGGTAACTTAATGTGTGTTCAGGCTCATTCTCACATGGAGGCTTCCTGGAAAATGAAATAATCACCTCATAATTAAACAGAGAGAAACAGTGAGAGACACAATCAGCAGGGAGCAGTGAAAGAAATCTGACTCAGCTTCTTCCTTCATATGAACTGAATGTTTGTTCTGTAGCCC
>OOFC01016413.1:0-12500 GCA_900323345.1 Pseudochromis fuscus
CTTCTGATTCCCCTCGTGTATTTTTCTCATGAATGGACGTCATTTAAATCTTTGCCTTATCACTGTGACAGGCAGCTGTCCTCCGTCGGCCCCTTTGGAGAAGAGCGAAGCTTTGACTTTCTTTTGGAGACGCTGATAACGCTGCACAGGGATTTATTATTTTTTTTATTTATTTATTTTAGAAAAACTGATTTACTCTTTAGTTTAAATGAGACGCCTGCATCTTTGTGCCTCTCGTCTAATAAAGAAGCAAATGTCTCAGGATGTTATTGATGTTTCCACTGGAGCTTTAGCCGAAGACAATTTCTGCATCGTTTACAACATGAGGAGGAAAAACAAAGAAGAAGCGACAAAGGATGAAAACTTCCTCAGCGGGGGAAGAATCGCTCGACATCAGTGGAAAAGCAAGACAGTAATTTCCCATTTCTGTGATGCTAAGCACCTCTGCCAGGAGGCTACTGTCAACATCTCCTCACACCAGCAAGAAGTGGAGCAACTGAACGAGTTAATTATTTATCGAGCAGCAACTGCAGCGGACGCTCCAGCAGAAAGCGTCTCCGAGCAGAGGACCAGCCAATCAGCTCAGGGAGAAGCTGCTGATCACTCATCAACCCATCAACCATGAAGTCGACAAATTCAACTGAGTTTACTGCTATTTTCAAATATATACAACATGGAAATTTGATGATTTCTGTTCAAATTCTGCATTATTTTTATTTTTGTTGCTCGTTTAGAGTCTAAATTTAAATGTTTAATTCATTATTTTTTTGGAAAGTGTAAAATTGTCCCTTAAAAAAACATCTTCCAAAATAAAACTCTGCCACATGATCGTACATGTCGGCAGCCATGTTGGATTTGAACCCACATCATGAGGATGTTTGAATGTTTGTGTGAAGTCACATGACCTGAGTAGTGACCCAGCATGAGGCTCCCTCCTCACCTCACAGCAACAAGCGGGTTTATCGCAGTTAGTTGGAAAATTCAATCAGGAAATGAACAATTAAGACAAAGGAGCAAAGGTTTGGAGGCTGATCCTCAGAGTAGAGACTGATGGAGGTCGGAGTTTTCTTACCTGTGAGCTTCTGTCTGAGCTGCCTGCAGCAAAGTTGATGTGAACTGAAAGAAGAGACAGAGATGAGATTATTAAAAAAGGAGTTGAATTATTTTACAGCAGAATCTTCCTCCAGCTTCACTTCAGCTGCTCCAACACAACACAACATGTTTCTCCCCACGTGACGACACAGACGTTACACAACTTTCCTTTGTTCTGACTTTGTGTTGCATCTGAGAGCACAGTGCACCATTCATCCATCCACGGTTGTAATTAGAGCCCAGAGAGCTTTTATCCAATTACATTGCCATCGATTCTGAGACAAGAAAATCTTGGTAGAAAGATGCCCAGGATTTCAAATCAATACATCAAAAACAGCAGCGTCGTGCAGGATGAATTAATACAGCAGCTCATATTAAATCAGGCTGCCTCCACTCCAACATCAGCCAGCTTTGAATCACACTATAATTAGGTAATACAGCAGAAATAGTTAAATTTCCTTCCCTGACACACGGCAGCAGACGTTCATTAAAAGCTAAAAGCAGCAGAAAGGTTTTCTAGGAATAAAGCAGCTGAAGCTCCTGCAACAGTTCAATCCCCAACACACCACAAAGTCCAATAGAAATGTAGATATTTCATTAGATTGATACAATCTCCATGACTTTGCTTTTATGACCCAGTCTGCACTAATGTGGTCAGATATTAATTCAGTCCATTGCGAGGAACCCTCCACATAAATTATTCAAAGAGCTGAGTTCACTTCAAAACACTTGAGCCTGGAAGAAACCACCAGTTCACAACAAATGAACAGTGTAATGAACCTAATTATTTTAGTCATGAATGCACCAACAAAACAATGGATGTGAGTCTGTTCAAATCTGCCAAATGCACAGAAGGAAACTGATGTGTTCATGTTGGTTTCAGGGAGAGGACTGGAGTCTGTACAGGAGCAGGAAGCACAAACGATCAGATCCTCAACATCTGGTTTCTCTTTTGTTTGTTGCTGCAACACGACACTGTTCACAGCAGCTCACAGCGAGTAGAGCGTTTGTGTGATGGAGACAAAAATGAGACAAATGGAGAGGAAACACAAAAGAGCCGCTGACGATTCATTTCATCAACCAAAAGCCTTTGAAATAAAAAAGTACAAACAGAGAAACAACAGCAGGCAGGCACCTGAGCAACCACTGATTTTACTCATTTCATATTAATACTGATGATTACAAAGATAACAGAAGTAATTCATGTTGATGCAATTAAATATGTTCGTCCTAAAAACCCTCCCACACCTCCATGAACACCCTGCACAGTCAGGAAGGAGCAATCCCACAACCTCTGGCCTGCTCCTGTGTGAAAGCTTTAAAAAGTTATTACATATTTTAACAACTAACAGGAGGCGTCTACCTCACACACACGGCTGCAAACAAACAACACAACAACAACTACAGAAACACCCAGAGCTGATGAAGGGACAGAACAACACACATACTAAATGCTACATTGTGGAAAATAGAATAAAAATTGCATTACGCTGCCTCTTTGTTTGTTTATCAGCGACAACAAGCTGGAAAATCCAATTTAGGCCAAACACATTACTATCTAAAGTCGGTGAATCCTAATTGCCATATGAAGCTTGCAAACAGGAAATCAGATCCAGCTAATCTGGAGCTCGGTGCAGCGAGCAGAGGACGACGTCTTCATCTGGCAGCTCGGGTTCTGTCGGGATTAAAAATGTAACATTTGGAGTAAAACAAAGTTTCCTACAGGAAAAAATTTACAACAACGTCTGCTGCATCTGCTCCAACTCCCATCTATTCATGGCTTCACCTTGGAGAGGGAAGAGGAGGAGGAGGAGGAGGGGGAGGAGGGGGGCTCCCTACATAATGTCAGGAGTGCTGATGGGAGCACCTCCATCTCATCGCCTCCTCCACCTGCATAATCAAGTCTGTTGTTTCCAGCCTTGTTTTCAATTGAGCCACACCGGGGGGAGCGCGCTCGCTTTGATTTTAGAAACTCTGGAAATCACTTTACATGATGAAAGCTCCGAATGGTTTAGCTGAATGCTTTTCAACAAGCTGCTCAATTTGCATTGTCGGTGTAATAAAAGCAGATGTCCGACGCAATTAGCCAGGAAACACTGCGCTCATCACAATGGGAAGAACGGTGCTGGTGCAGGAGCATCTCAGCAGAGGCCAAGGATCCGATGGAGGAAATATGTTTAATGGGCATATACTCTGAGACCAGTGCTCTACTGAGAACCATCTCCTTCTAGCTTTTTGTCCATGAAGCAAAAGTCTCGTCGTAATTTAGAAAAAGTTTCTGTACTTCACAGTTGGTCAATGTGTGACTTAACGTCCTGTTTCATCCAACATTTAATGGGCACACAGCGAGCAGCAAAAACTGGAAACACCACATGAAAGTGCTTTGAAGTAACTCAATCACATTAGGCAGCCATGCAGGTGTATTATATTAACTTGAATGCAAATTAGCAGTCAGTGTCAGCTTTAAAAGAGCCTCGATAATCACCACGTCCATGTGGAGTATTCACAGCAAAATGAGACGAGTCAGAGCCTCCAAACAGGATGAATACATGAAGAGTGGGAGCTGCAGCTGCAGCAGCTCTGAAAAACAAAGTTATTTAATCTGGCAAAAACAATAAAATCTGAAATCATGTTAGCTCCCCGGTGCTGATATATATGGCAGGGCTGCCATCCAGAAACCACTTCTGAGACCAATGCACAAACATCGTCAAGCTGAGGGCCATTAAACCTGGACCCAGCTCTGACTAGCCTCTCCTGAAACCACAGACTGCTCCTCGGCCCAAGTTTACACAAGGAGAAAGTGGCTGGAGGAGGAGAGTAAACACTCAGGACGATCCAGTGAAAAAAGAAAAGTTCTCACATCACTCTGTCTCTGTCATCTCTGTTTTAACATGAAACACTTGCTGTAGATCTGATGTCAGCAGAACGTGTGGATTCCTCTTTCATCACAGCATCAACACACTGTGAAAATTAAATTAAATAAAAGGTGTTTGCAGCTCAGTGGACCTCAGACCTGCAACCCTGCTGCACCGTACAGCTGTGCAGGTACAGGAGTTACTTCAGCGCTGCTCTCATTGGAGGTCAGGCTTGTTGATCCAGTTAGCCACGCCCCTAAATATTCCTCTTTGTAAAGACTCATATCTGCTTCATTATGAGCTTTTTTTTCCCGATTGGCCCAGATCAGAGTTTTTCAGGATTGACGAGTGGATCCAGAGTTTTTTGGAGCGAGCCTCCAGTGGCTGTCAGTGGTACTACACTTTTTTGCACTTGTCGGTCTTTTCTCCATTTCTATAAACAAACCATATGTTAAATTTTGTTCACATAACCTGTTGTCCACCATCTGCCATAATCCCAACATGTCCAGTGCAACGATTACTCGACAATAATTGACAATGAAAAGTTGCCAGCTATGCACATGTGCAGTCGGGTCAGCAGCAAGTCAACAACATGGCGATGATGTAATCTCTGTCTCAGTATTTCTGAATGTTTCCAGATTTTTTGTCTTTATCATTGATTATCACATCGTTTAAACAACCTCATGCTAAAGCTGGTAGTTAATTATGAGCAATTTCATAATTCTGTGATTCACTGATGATTAACCAGCGATCAGTATGATGATGATGATGATGATGATGATGGTTGTTGGTTCAAACCAACTGAAACTGGTTGCTGATTACTGACTGTTCATTACTAATCTTTCCTTTGTTCACGTCTCCTACACCGTGAGACATCAGCTCCTCGGAGACGTTCAGCTCGCTGTGCTGTAGATCTGCCTTCATGTGAGGTGGTCGCCATGAGGAGCTGCTTCACTGTGGTCATGTTCAGCAGCAACACTCTGGTCAGTCGTGGTGTTTTAATGATGCTCGGTTGGTGCTGAGATGTGCCAGGACATTCTCCCACACACCATCACACCAGCAGCAGCCTCAACGTTCATACAAGATGTTGTTTACACCCCGATCTGAACCAGACGACACCAGGACTCAAACATTTTCCAATCCTGCCTTTGTCCACTTTAGTGAAAACTCATTCTCCTCTGACGTCTGCCATCAGAGAGGTATTTTCTCCCAGACAGCTGCTGCTCACTGGATGTTTGTATTTTCAGAGATGGTCGTGGATGAAAACTCCAGTAGTTTCTAACACTCGGGAATCAGACTTTTACAACCACAACACCTTCAGATTGACTTTCCCTCCTCGTTCAGATGCTTGATTTGAACTTCAGCTGATCCTTTCCTCCTGCGTCTACATCCCTGTGTTCATGCACCGAGCTCGTAATTGAATAAACAATATTTGCTTTTAATGAAGAAGCCAGAAACTGTGTGGATCTGCTCCCTGGTGATAAAAACTGCTTCACAGTTCAATCAACACTGAGAAAGACGCCAGGTTGGTAAATTAAAACGGGCTCCTGTGAGTTTTGGTCCCTGCTGATTAGAGATGACCTCATCCATCTTGTTCGACTGTAAAACTCTGATGACGTGTCCAAAAAGCAGGAACCCTCCACAGAAACATCACAGGAGGAGCTGGGACTGTAAAAGCAGCAGCTCTGAGGTTTGCCACAGATGGCAGCGAGTGTGCTGCACATACAGTTGGAATAATGCATTTGATTCTTGACGACTGCTCTGCAGAGTGTGAGGCATGCGAGAGGCACGCGGCCTTCGTCTGCCGTTGTGTCGTATTAAATTTGAACTTAAACATTTTCCAGCTCCAGCGGCGCCAGGAGCCATCGAGGAACCAAACGAGCTCCTCCTCACACACTGAGACCTCCTCTCTGTGCTGAGGCTGCTGTTCATTTAAATACACTCCAGTACAAACCTCCTCGTGCAGGGTTGGATTCACAGCACGCAGGTTTGTAAAGGTGCTTTTAAATAATATTAATAAATCATGATATTAAATGCAGATAATTTAGGAGAAACAGCTGAACTCCACAGAGCAGTGAGTCCATTTAACCCTGTCAGATTATTTTTAACCCACAGCTCGTTGTATCCACCGTCTCACTAAATGAACCCAGCAGGAAGTTGGTCCAACACTGACCCAGTGACAGGTTAAAACAACATTGTTTAAAATGCACAGTTACAAGAAAACCTATTTTTGTCCCTTTGAATAAAGTCCAGTATCAAAGTGTCCACTCTGTGTCATCACATCCACACATGTTACAATGTTTCTCATCAAAGGAGAAATTGCTCTTCAACATTTTTTGATGTTTTATACAATAAACATTTGGACTTGTCACAGTGAGGAAAACAAAGCTGATGGAGGCAGAAAGTCTGCACTGAAAATATCCAGAGAAAAACATACAATAATAATTCATCATGAATCAAGAGTGAGCAGCAGCTGGAGAGTAACATCCTGAACAGAGAGATTCAAGGAAAAGAAAAGAGATCATCTTATTATTAATAATAATAATAATAATAATAATAATAATAATAATTACACCTTTCAACTACTGCAAAGCTTTTCACTGAATGAATCTTCTTCATCGCTGATTTAAACAACTCAGAGCTCCATCACTGTGTCCTCATCCAGAAGCTGCTCAGAGAGAATAAGTTACTACAGCTGAGACACATCAGCAGCTGAAGCCCAATGTTCTCCTGCCTCCTCCTCAGCCACCGTCCACCCGGTCAGACCGTCCGTCCTGCAGACACCTCAGCCCGGCTGTCACCTCCCTCCTGCAGCGCCTCCAAACCTGTGGCCACAGCTGACGGTCACAACAAAGCCTGTTGTTTGAGAGCTGCTCTCTGTGGCTCGGCTCGCTTCTCGCCGCCAACACCCACATCAATCTCACATCCTTTTAACTGTCACTGAAGTGAGCAGTGAGGGACCAGGGGGAAGCTTCTGAAGATAAAATAACTTTAAAATGTGATGGTGGAAAAAAAACAAGAACCTTTGAAATGTTGCAATAAAAAAGTCATCAACCAACAAACTAATGATTCATGTTTGTTTTTTACCTCAGTGACGACTTCAGACATTAAACTATCTGTGTACGCTGCTCATCTGCACAGTAAATCCTCCACTCCAGTGTTTCATCATTCTCACAAAAGAGCAGCACATGAATTTTTAAACAGATCTCAGCACTCGCTCCCAAAATATTGCACATTGTACTTTCTCTAAATCAACAAGCAAACGCAGCCTTTATGGAGCTGCCACATTGGAAATGCAGCACATGTGGACTCGTGAAGAGTGCAGTGAAACTTGGAGGAGGTGCAGCTCCTCATCGCACTCAGCAGCAAACCGCCTCAGTGCACATCACACACGACAGTCGGATGAAGCCTCGTGGACGCCATCATTGAAAAACAGCAGAGGTGGCGCCTTAATGTCACCAAACCGGCCACGCTCCAGCCCTCGGCGGCGCCTCCATGTTGGCTCCATGAATATTACATCCAGCAGGAGCAGACGAGCAGCCTGGTCGGAGGGGGATGTCCAACTAAACGTGCTTGACTCTGAGCCAAACAGCAGCACAGCTCGGCCTCATGCAGCAGTGACCACGGCTGAAACACAATGTGGTGACTTTTTTGTGAGTCCACACACTTCCTGCTGCTTCGCTCAGGTTTTTGTTCAGCTCAGCAAAGAGACAAACTTTCATCATTATCCAGTTTTAACAGTATAAGAAAATCAACACTAAGGAGGAAGTCATGATCCTGAATGAGATGTGACGACAGGTATAATCAGGTGAACAGTTTGCAGAGAGGAGCTCAGTGTAGATGAAAACCAATCATCCAGTCTAATTAATGACAACACCTCTATTCATTAAGCTTCATAGACACTCTGTCAGTGTGTTACCTGTGCATTTGTACTTTTAAACACAACTGTATTTTATTACTTCTCGTGTCAGTCCAGTTTTTTCAATCCTGCCAACACCTGCACTTCTCCTCTTCTTCTTCTTTTACCTGGTGACAGTTTCCAGTCCCTGAGATCCACACACACTCTCCCACACTCAGCATTTATCTCCTGTTCAGGTGGACCTCCACATGCTACACTGGGCAGATGCAATGCTGTTCACTCACACTGCAACTCTCTGCACAGCTGCAGCTCTGCACACTGTGCTACACCCCACCCCAGTCACACATCGCTCAGTATGTTGTGTGTGTGCATAAAATATGTACATCCACAGATACACTGTAAGTAAGATCTGCTGTGGTGGGGAAATGATTTGATTCCTCCTCTTAAATTGAAAAAATCATTTGACATTTTAGCCATTAACTACTGATCCAACTACCAACAAATGATGAATAAATAGATGGAAGATAAAAGTCCTGATGAGCGGCTTTCAAACACAAAAATCTCCTTGAATCTATTTTCTGATTTGTCTGTGAAGGGACTGAGCTGCAAACGCTTCTCAGTGTGAAGAGTGAAATGTGTAATAATGACGGGGATTTCATGCCTCAGGTGGAAAATGTATTTTCTCAAAGGTCCACTCTCAGATGCAGTGATCAGAAATACAACTACTTCAGTTTTTTATCACCGAAAATGTTTTGGCTCAAAATGCACTGAACAATTTCTGCTCAATTTCTGCAACAGATGAAACTAAAATGTAGAAAAACACTTGAAAGTGGTTGGTAAACCTGAGACTGGGACGTCTTTGTCACTGGTCAGAGAAGAACTGGGTCAGTTCTGGACTAACTCCAGGTTGGGTTCGTTTAACCCAGTAAATCAGCTGTTCTGGCTCAAATGTTTTCAGTGTTTGGTTGTTTTTATGTCCATTCATCAGGATGCCAACAACAACATGTTGGATCAAGACAAGAAAACGCTGAAGAAATGAGGATATTATTTGTTTAAACCAGGATTTAGTTGCTCCTGCCTGAAAAACAACAACATGCTGCTTCACAGTAACCCATCGTAGTGGGTTACAAGAACCGAGCCTGTAGTTAGTCCAGTATGGACCCAGCTGCGGGTTCAAACCCCCAACATGTGTAACTGTGTTCCCAGCACACGTCCACACAAGCCCAACTTGGAGCTGGTGGAGCAGCCGCCTGAGGTGCAGCGATCCTCGGCTTCAGTGCTGCCGGAGCAGCGTGCATGTGTCGGGAGGAGGAGGAGGAGGAGGAGGAGGCGACGCCGCTTGTCGCTGAAGGGGAAACAGATTTCAACCCAAAATACCAAAGGATTGAGCTTTGCGAGCTTTCCCCGAGATCAACTCTGATGTGAACTTGCAGCTCCTGGTCTGCAGGAGGACACATGGCAGCCGGGGAGCGCAGATCGCCTCCAACTCCTCAGGAAGTTGACGCGGATCATGGCTCCGCACTTCTCCAACACTTCCGAAAAATGCTCGCCTCTCCTCGGTGTTGGAAACCGTGGATCCGCCGCCTCGCCGCCGCCTCGCTCCCCAAACCCTCTCCAAACAACACAGCCTGTCCTCTGTGTGCCGTGCTCACAGCTGAGCGCCGCTCCGAGCCTCCCTGACAGCGGGATTGTACAAAGTAAAGTGGGAGTACTTACAGAAGGAGAGGAGAATCCAACAGCCTGCCACTTTGTGCCCGACGTGCGCACTGTTCGACAGCATCCTGGGAGAGTCCTGTGCGCAGTGGAGGTGGCGGAGACAGCTCGCAGTGCATGGGCTTTTTGACAGTGGCAAAAAAACACAGTCACACACACACAGCAGGGTTTTTCCTTTTCACAGTTTCACGGAAAACGGGGAGTGGGTTTGTGCTGTGGTAGGATGCGTCCCCACTTTCTGTTGGAGGCGCAGGGACGCGCTCTGCTGGCGGGATGGACGCACTGAGCTCAGCTGACAGGCTGCACGGCCAGATGGGAAACACTGAAGAAGAAGAGGAAGAGGAAGAAGAGGAAGAAGGACTCCACGTACAGTAAAGCTCAGTGATGCTGCGTTCAGGGGCTGACGTGAAAGACAAGCTTCTGAAAACTGGAGCTGAGCAGCAACTTGTTGGAGACATGATGATCGATCAGTGGATCAGAGCTGGTTTTCTGTTGTGTTGAAGCCTTTAACCCTTAAATGGCCACATGGTTGTTCAGGAAAATAATTAAATACTATTTTCTAATGAATCTGAGCTGCACTGACCCATCTCACAGGATTTATTCTTTCTTTTAGGGGAAATTAATTTAACATTTTCTCCTTTTTATTGTTTTTTCATCAACTTTTAAAAAATAAAAAGCTCATTAGCTACACAGGTTTAACCTAAAATGGGATTAATATTGGACTAACTAGATGCTGGGTTCATCTAATCCTCTAAGATGGGCTGTTTTTATCCAACATTTTAACATTTTTAATCATCACATGTAGTTTTTACACAAATTTTGTTGTTTTTTTGCCCAAAATTTTAAAGTTTTTTTTAGGTAAGAACAAAATACTGAGTCAAAACTACACAATGTTGAGGAGCAGCAACACAATCTGAGAGAAAACTACAAAGTGTTTTTGTAAAAACAATCAGATACTTTGTAGCAGCTGCAAAATACTGGATGAAAACTACAAACAGTTCAATAACAACAGCCCATCTCACTGCAAATTAACCCAGCATGTAGGTAGTTCTGGGTTAAAATTAATCAACATTATTATTATGAACTGTGACACTGCATGAGCCTGTTACTTAACACTTGTAACATTTTATTTTGATTATTTTTTTCTTTGCTTTGTGTTTATCTTTGTGTTTTCCTGTGGGGATGAATAATAAAGTGTTACCTTACTACAGTGTTCATCTATAAATGTTCACATTAACCCATCAGCTCGTCCATCTCTCTCCTGCAGCCTGAAGATCTTCACATTGTTTTTTTCTTTCCTCTCAGTCGTTCACTCTCCGACTGTCTGAATGTGAGTCAGTTTTTCTGTGACGTCTTTCAAACGTTTGTCTTGTCAAACCGAGAAAAAACACCATGTGTAAGTAATACCATGAATTAATCATGGTTTGGTTGGATGGAGGTGTCCCAGTAAAGCATGCTGGGGAGTTAGCATGTGTAACAGCTCCACTCTGGATCTGGGACATCTCAACAGGACACACACGGTGTTAGTTTCACAGATTTCACCTCAAAATGTGCAAATGTCAGCCAGAGCTCACAGCTGACCTCCCTGATTAATTACATTAACAATATCTGTTTGTGTGTTGACCCCAAAACACACAACTACCCACAAAGCAAACACACAGGTGAGAATACTGAGGTAACGAGTCTGTTCAGCTGCTTCACTTTTGTGTCCTGCTGTTGTGTGTCTGCATCAGCATCACACTGTGACTCTGCAATAAAACAGAGTCACTGTTATCAGCAGCACCTGTGACGACCACATGTTCACGTTGAGGAAACAGGCTGATTACACCTGCATGGAGCTGTTAGTGTGTGTGGTCAGACCCTCCTCAGGCAGGATGTGTGCAGAGTGGAGTCCATTAATGTCTGGCTCCTGCTCCTTTATGTTAATCTGACTCATTAAGTGGGACAGATTACACCTTTATTATTCTTAGGAGCAGAGAGAGATTTGTTGCATCATTTATTCCCAGTAACAGTTGAACTGGAGGCTGATGAGTCACACAAATGAAAACCAGATGTAAATATACTGAGGTACTAATGCTGTGCTTCATGTGCTGTACTGTAAACTCACTGCATCATGATCTGAGAGCAGCAGAGAGATGGTTACATGTCAAACACCAGGGTGAACAGGCTCGTTGGTACATCTACATTAAACTGAATCATCATCAGTCATGTTGCTACAATAGTGTATTTCTTACCACTGAGGTTGTTACAAACTTTCCTGAGCTTTAAAGTTCAAATGTTCCTCCTTCACATTTCTGAAATGCATCATTTGAGGGGAATGGTTTTTCTGTGGGTTGTAATGAAGCTGAGAACTTAATGATCCTGTAGAAATGAGTCTAAGTGTCTCAGCAACAGTGACTCGCTCCTGTTAGATGATTGAGAGGGAACGTTCAGTCATGCAGGCGTCACATGAGCACCACTTTGTAATGTAATGTTCACATGCTCACATCTCCACTTGTTTCCCCTTCACTGCTCTGTGATTATTTTTCTTTCCTTTTTCCCGCACCCTGTGAAGGCAGCATTCACTCAGATGCACTTTGACAGATCAGTCCGAAGCTGAGACGACCAACACAGCCAGAAACAAGAAAATCAAGACAGCGTCATCCTGGATTTTCTCAGCGGTGACAGTGAGAGGAGGAGAAGATTTGTGAACAGTGACACAGTTGGAGGGTTGGTTGGTGGTGACTGCTGAGGAGCAGCCTGCAGTTCACTGTCTCTGCAGCAGCCTCACGTTTGGTCTCCTCTGAAAACCTCCGGAAATATTGACACTGAGACTGTGATTAATTTAATGTCGCAGACTTTTCACTGTAACGTTGCACTTTTTGAACCAGCAGAGTAAAACTGTGGATCTGTGCAGAGCTCAGACCTGTAATTAAGAAAAGTTCTGTCTTTAAAATTACCTTTCTCCCCCTGACCCTCCTCCTCCTCCTCCTCCTCCTCCT
>OOFC01016414.1:0-17019 GCA_900323345.1 Pseudochromis fuscus
TGGTCCTCAGGGAACACCATCCTGCATGTTTTAGATGTGTCCCTCTTCCAACACACCTGATTGAAATGACCAGGATCGTTATCAGGCTTCTGCAGAGCTTGATGATGAGCAGGTCATTTAAATCAGGTGTGTTGGAAGAGGGACACATCTAAAACATGCAGGGCTGCAGCTCTCTAGGACCAAGGTTGCAGACCCCTGAGGTAGGAAGTCACAACAACATAGCTACAAAGGTATGGCAGATTAAAACTGCTAACTAGCAAGTGAGGAGTAAACACTACAGGATATGAAATAATATGAAATATTATTATTAATAATTATATACATTTTTTAATTTAAACATAGTTTTATAAGAAATGAAAGAAATGCCAAACATGTTTGTTTTAAAAAACAACAACTCTTAATTAAACCTCTGGCACACAATCTATATGAGTACAGAAATGATAAATATTTATCATGGACACACTAATGTGAGCTAAAGGCTCAATTGATCTATTGATTAACCTTTTAAAGTACAACACACTTAATTATGGCAATAATGGCCACTAAACACTCAGTGCCTTACTCACTATAAATCTTTTAAGAGGAATTAGGGAAATTGGTAGAGAAAGTCAGTCTTAACTTATTTTATTACGTGTGCATGAGAGTTAACTGAAATTTAATTATATCGTGTTTTTTTGTACTTATTAAGAAAATTTAAGACTTAACAATGACCTGACATACCCATAAACCAATATTTTAATCAATGTAATTAGGCATTTATTGACAAAAAATTTAATGTAAATATGTCAGTTATATTACTTCTTTATATGGTCACTGTTGTTACTACATGTAAAATACTACACTGCATGTCATTTTAAATTACATGTAATTATTGCAAGTACCAGTATAATTTTTAAAGGTAACAGTTCACCTTTAAAGATATTGGGTAATGACTGAATGAATGGTGAAATCCTATTTATTGACAGTACATTCCCTTGATAGTCGACTGTTCCTTTGATAAAGTACTAACAGAAGACTCGTGGATCCTAAGTGGAAAAACAGACATTCTGAGCAACATCGCTGCTTTGAAGTCAGCTCACAACCTGATGAACTGAGCCCTGACTTACACATTTCATAAGGCTGTTACGTGTTGTTGCTTAAGGCCAAAGAGATTAGACTCCCACAGAGAAAAAAGCTGAACAAGTGAAAGCATCAGACTGGGAGTGCGTCTGCTATGTACATGATTCTTTCGAGGAAATACCTCCATCTGAAACAAGCCCCTGCTGAATGATGAACCTACCTGGTAAACAATCACACTTGAACCCTCCTGGTAGATCCACGCACACTGTACCATGTGTACACAAGCCATCAACACAGTAGTTGATAGGTGTTTTGCAGTGCTGCCCAGTGTACGCATGTTGACACACACATCTGTAAGTATTTTCCAGCGCTTCACAGAGGAGAGTTCCCTCAGGGTCGCAAGGATTTGACACACATTGGCTCATGGATGAGGAGCAGTCCTTGCCATAGTATCCTGTAAGAGGTGGGATCAAAGAAGTGATTGATGTGCTGTGCTGTGTACAGTATCCTTACGCCTTCCCACATCTGGCAGAAATTGTGGATTATGATTTCATGTAATGCTTGCCAGTATTTTCGTCCTTGCTGATTTACATAATTCACCCAGCCAGAGCATAAAGCACTAAAATCAAGCAGGGACTGCAGCAACAGTACACAACCTAGAGTAAAGAAAACACTGTGGAGGGTGGCTTTTTAAAAGCATTGTAACTAATTTGTAGATTTGTGCATGTGCTTTTGAAAAAAAAGGCATTTACTGAGAGGTAAAAGCTGTGCTGCTAATTCCACAGTAATCAACAATGATAATGTTTTCACATGCATGAAGGGCTGAATTTGAAAAGAACACTTATGTGCAATTACGCAAGCAGAACACAGGGCACGTCGTGGCTAAAATTATTATCTAGCTTTGTATTATTTTACTGAACACACATTTGGACATCCACATTTCTGGTAGAATTACTGGTAACAATGACTAAAGAGCAAAGGCTAAGCTTGACCTTCATATCAAAACAAAGATTAAACTCAACAAATTCATTCCCCTGTATAACAAGGTCTGTTAATACCTGGAAGGCAAATGCATTGTATTTCCCCGGTTGAATTGTGTGAGCAGGTTCCTCCATTTTTGCAAAACTCCACATGTGATGCACATGCAGAGGTAGATATGGAGCAATTTTTACCTGAAAGGTAAATAACAAGAGTTGATGTTCTTCATGAAGAACACAAACTAAGGGGGAATGGATTGCTGACATAACGACACATCTCAATAATGTGTCAGACAAATGAGTTTGACTGCAGAGAGGAACGACCATTAATGTGACATGAACTAGCGTGATATGAGGTGTGCGTGTGTTTAGTAATGGAGCCAGCAGCGGTGATACTGCTGTAAAACTGCCATGTCATTGCACTTGTGGTGTCTATCACAGTTTCTTCTCACAGCCAGAGACAAACACAGTTTATTTAGTTTAGTTTTCAGCTTGTTAAAAATGTGAAAGTACAAAAAATATGTTTACTGGTAACTGCACCTTAAACATGTGTGATTGGTACACTGAGGAATATATTCACAACATAACATGTACTAGTATCAGTAATGTAGGGACTGTAATTTTAAAATATCAGACTATGAATGCACACATGCTTATTAGAGGAAGAGATTTTTAGATTTCTTCGTCGGATAAATCCCACATTGTGTTTCCAAAGGAGAAGAAACAATTACATTTTTATCCTCAGTCGGCTTTATCCCTAATCAGCTGTACTCATTCTGAAATTGGTGAATAACCTCTTACATTAGACATGGGGACATGTTGATGGTTATCACTGCTTGAGAGTCATCAATCCACACTATATTCATTAAGGACGGCTATGAAAATGATAACAAAGATAACTCACCAGCAAAGCCCGAAGGACAGATGCACTCATAGTCTGCAACCAGGTCAATACATGTGGAATTATTGGTGCAGTACCCATGGACACATTCATCATAGTTGATTTCACAGTTCATCCCCCCAAACCCTGGTATGAAGAGAAAAATAAATCTCATCAGAGATGACGAGTGAATGTCAGTAAACACCAGACGTGAAAAGATACTAATTAGTATCAAATTACACCCACAAGCCTTTTATTGCTGTTGTGAAATTTTTACATGACTTTCCACTGCACACTCACCACAAGCTGAAGAGATTACTGCGCCACAGTCACAGTTTTAGGATTTTTTTTTTCATATTGTATGCCTGCCTGATTAATATTTTTTCATGGTGATTAATTATAAGTTATATCAGCACATTTGGTGTTTTAAAAATAAAAGGTTAAAGTCATCAAGTAAAAGTGAGTGCTGCCAATTTCTGACATTTTAGTCCCCCATAAATATATTCCACCGCATGGTCACGCTACAAAATGACTATCATTAGCACTGTCACACACCGCAGCTACAGGAGGCCCATGACTAATGCTCGGCTATCAGCGCCATCGGTGCAGGTCAAATTCTCATCATTTCTCAAACTGACCATGGAACCAATTTCCACCTCTCTCCAAGTCATAAAATTTGACAATTATCCTGACTTCATTAAAAATGCATAACAGGCTTCACCCGCAATCAAGGTTTAATCAGAGGAATGTCTCACAGGTAAGATGTCAACTGGACCAAGAAATTATTGGAAAAAATAGCTATGATTTATTCCTTCTTACACTAATGATGCAAGTGACAGTTTCTGATGGAAGGACTTTATGTGATCTGAGGAATCTTAGCAAATATTTGTCAAACTTATGTGTTGAACATGGGACCCAGGACACACGAGGAAAAATTTAATTAATAGATATCATGATTACAGAGAGCAATCAATCAGTATATGATTGAAAAATAGAAAAAAAATCATCTTTTGTTGAGCGTGTATGAATCTTAATTCGAAGCAGCAAGTTTACTGCCTAATTCTAGCATTTTGGCTCATGTTGTGGTAATCAGTAAAATCACCTGCTGGGTTTGATTAGGACATAATTCTGTTCACTTTCAACACTGCATGGCACATGGCTGCACAAATATTAAGATTGTAGCAAATACACAGTTGGCCAAAGGGGGCACTTCACCATGTTGAGCAAAGGCTAAAGGTAGAGCAGGTGCACATCTCAGATGAGTCATCAGAAAGAGAGCAAAGCACCATGAGGACACCAGTGAAAGATTGTTTGTATATTGTTCGAACTGTATAAAAAATCAAAAAAGGATGTGATGACAGTAGACAGTGGACTTCTTGCCAGACTACAGTGCAACTGAACCAGCGCTTCAGTGACATTTAATAGACGCTTATTTAGTAATAAACTCTTGCTTTGAACAAACTGTGACGACAGATGGATCAGCCAGGCAAAAAATAACATAACTAAGATATAGGCCTTGCTAGAGCCCCATATGTAACGACTCGAGATGTTATCATTTTTCCTCAAATAAAACCCAAAATGTAGTAACTAGTCGATAATGCAACAAAAGTGTTGAGCCCGAAATGTAATAAAAAAATGTAATAACTGGTCAACAATGTAACAAGATGCTGAGCCCAAAACGTACAAGCTTTTTTTCCAAAATGTAACAAGTTGTTACATTTTGGGTTAGTTATTACATAATGGGTCAGGCAAAATATTTTTACTCTAATAGTGTAATAATTATATTACATCATAGAGTGAGTCAGTGATTTATGGATTAAAGGGCTTATTGCTTCAATGTAGAGTGTAGTATCGTGCACAAATGTCCCATCCCCACATATATAGTTATATAGTAGGTGGACAGGGGTCATTGAGACAACAGTTCTACCTTTATCATTTTTACAGAAAATACTGGTCAGTGCAGAGAATAAAATTTTTTCAAAAAATAAAATAAAATTTTATAATTAATCATACTTAAAATTTGAAAATAAACTGTTATTGGACATGTGGTCAAGGTTGTACAGTTTGTACTGTTTGTATTACATTTGCACATAAAGTTAAGGGAGTGAAGTGTAATCAGATTACATTCTTCTGTTAGTTTGTTTGTTTTTGTGGAAGCACTGCTAAGTTGTAGTTACATTCATTTAGTTTTCTAGATACATATATATGTTTTTTTTCCTTGCACAGTTGTTGAAATTCAGCAACAAGTACAAGACCTTGGTTTCTGATTTGACTTGCAGCTATAGTGAAAAAAACCTCAATGTCTTTTCATAAGAAAAAGACCTTCAACCAGCAGAATACAAAAGAATGAGTGTAAAAGTGTCTCTCAATAGCTTTTTCATTTAAGCCAGGGTTATAACTTTAGGGCTGAAATCGGTTGGTTGCACACTTAAAAACCAACAAAGGTCTGATTTAGTCACATAATCGTATCATCTCAACCGGTGGGGGATATAATTGCATTGCAACTTACCCTCTAAGCACAAACACTGATACAGGTCAGTGCCATCCACACAAATACCACCGTTCTGACATGGCTTTGACTTGCACTCATTGAGATTTACTTCACAGTATGACCCTCCAAACCCTGCAGCACATGTAAAAAAAAACAGACAAGAAGACTGTTACTGGGATCTTTTTCGCCTGGTTTCATTCCTCAGCCAATTAGGATCAGCATGACTTTGTTTTCACAAACAAAAGCTGGTTTTCAAAGCTTGTATTGATTCAAAGAGCTTGCTGGGCACATGCAGACTCAGCTCACTGGATCATTTAATCATGTTTAATAAGAGCCAGTGATTGCCCTTCTGATTTATTACATTAAACAGGCCAAATCCAGTGATTTTTAAGATCAAAGTCAATCTATACACACAGAGAACCACATAAAACAAATAACATGCATCAGGGCACATGTGTAAATGCACCCACACAGCACACACACACTTGCACAGGCCATTAAGGAGAAGAGACATGCAAAGTGTTTAAGGCACATTATTGCTGGTGTTACACAAGCTGTATGTGGGTTAACCTCACACTTATCTAACATAGACCATTTGTTTTGTGTGTACAATGTGAGTGTTTTTTTACACAGTCAGCTGAGGACTAAAGAAAGCATGAGGGTCTAGAGATGCTCTTCACAATTAGGAATGTGGGAAACATGAATATAAAAAGAACAGTCAGGGAATCTGTCTTACTGCAGAGTAAGCAGTTTTCCTGCAAAATAAAACTGTGGTGTTATTCAAAAACAAAAACAGAAGCCAAACAAGAAGATCTGCTGCATTGTGCAAACTTGCTGAATGACAAAAGCTGTCCCATGCTCAACAGGAGCTTTTGATGAAACAAAGGAGCTCAAATAATCATATGGCTAAAAGAAGTCTTGCACTGGAAAGTTGCTCCTTTGAAATAATGTTAAAATAGAATATAATAATAATAATAATAATAATAATAATAATAACAAATAAAAGTATGAAGACTTTACCCAGATATTTTCATAAGAATGTATTGACCTTTTGGTAACAACTGACACATGCAAATCATGCAAACTTAACATAACATTGTAAAATGTTGAGGTCATGAAACATTCTCAGCTCAGGGATGTGAGTTAGTATTTAAATTGAATACTAGGTCAAAAAGTTGACAGTGTAGGATTTACAGTACAGTAAGGGAGGGTATTAGGAACATGTTTTCCAACACCTTAGGTTGGCAAGCAGTAAATAATACAGATGCCAAGACTGCCGACCTGAAACATGTAGACTAAACAGCATCTCACAGTTTGCCCTTGAGAAGTGATCTGAGGAGAGCAGCTCGCTGCAGGTTGCTTTCATTTACATAAGAAATCACTCATAATCCTTCACTTTGACATCTGCCGAGCATAAATGCAACAGGAGTAATGAAGTTATGGTTATTGATTGGGTTACATGAACTTCGATGTAATAGCCATTCATTTGAAAAGAGATACTAGAGCTGCAGCGGAGTAGTGTTGACTGAATTATGTTCAGCACAGCGAGCAAAATGTTTTTATTTTGAGTGCCTTAACTGCATCTAGGAATAAGCTGCACGATTTCCTGAGCCCAGACACACAGGGCTATACTGACACTCTGTCACTTATAGCACATACAGCTTGTAAGACTCTGAAGCCTGGATACCGCTGGCAAGCCTCAGAGCATCTAACAGGTCAAGCCTCGTCTACTCACTCCTGTGTTATCTCTGTCACTTCTGGCAGCAACTGCTCTGATAACACTGTCATCCTCAGCAAAGGAATCAGAGGGATTTGACTGACACAAACAAAATGTTTTTTTTTTGTTTGTTTTTTTTCCCAAACTGTTAAATGAATCTGCATAAGTCACCATTAGATCAGTGGAAGAGAAGTAAAGGTGGTATTGACCTAATAAAACAAGAAAAAAGTGAATTCATACACATTTTATGAAGGTGCAAAATTTACTGTACACTATCATAGCCCTGTAGCACAGACATCTTGACTTTGTGTAAGTCAGTACAAATGAGAAAGATGCTCATTCTCACCCGCTCCATGTGCTCATTTCCCACCTCTTTAACGTCTCACTCACCTCTTTCACATGTGCACGAGACATTCTGTCCATCTTCAGTCTCAGTGCATATTAATGTATGTTCGCTGCACATTCCAGATGAGCAAAGGTCAATATCCACAGAGCAATCTTTTCCCTTAAAGCCTATAAAAACAAACAAACAAACAAACAATGAAAAAATAACAATTAAAAAAAATAAAAATCTGCAAAAACCTTAGGTAACATGCAATGATGACTGGATGGTTAAAGCAACAGTTACCGAGCGCATGCAGCACATCTTTATGGCTGTATGTTTTATGAGGTAAAGACACCTTTTCTTTAGCAGATTAATAGGCCTATTGATTCTTCCCCCTTGCAATCTACCTGCTTTGCAGTATGCTAATTGAGTGAATCATTGACAGAGACCTACCATACCAGACTGATCTATATCACATTTATCTACCGCCTCCAAATGCACATCTGCATGTCACTGATAGATACCCATGTCAATACCTATTGTTGTAAATAAAGCACAGACAGATGGTGTGACTGATACTCATTACATGTATTTGCACAAGTACAGATGACTTAAAGGGTGAATACTCAAATAGATTACTTTGTTTTTTTCACTGACATCACACCATTTAACTTCTGCTCATTAGGTAATATTGGTCAAAACCATAAAGATCAATATTTTATATTCAAGCTACATTCAAAAAATACTGGACTTGAAAAAAGTGAATTGTACTAACTCAGGAAGAATAACAGGAAGAATATCATGCAGTGTGTAAACTACATCTCACTGACTGGCAAAGGAGAAAAGTGTTGTTGTCTGATTCAGTTTTGTTTATTTCAAACAACACTTCCTAATTTGATAACCCTTTTAGCAAGACATGAATATCCACATAGCACAAGACTGACATTAGATTACGTTGTACATTTAGGTGTAGTAGACTTCACCTTCTTTGCATTGTAACCCTAGTGCAGGGCAGCCTAACACATCTATCTAGATGTTTGATGACCTTCCAACTACCCTTTTCCCATCACATTATGTCTTGCCTTGACTAGTTAATGGACAGCTATTGCCTCCAACAGAGTGTTTCAGAAGTGTTTAATAACCAATTGTGCATGCAATTCACTCTGAGGTTAATGTTGCATGAAGGAATGTCACATTTACAGTGTCACCATCTCCTTATGGGACTCCCTATTCTGACAGCTACTAGTGGCTCAGTCCAACTCCACTGCAGAGAAAGAAAGGCAGGAAGGAGAACTCACTGTCTTTCACTTCATCTCAGGATCCTCACTAACGAAGCGTCCATCATTCGTACCACGATGTTTTGTTGGACACCTTCTCGTGGATTATGCAACCTAGATTTAGCTAATGCAGTTCATTACCTCACACAGGTTAGGATTTTGGCCTCTGTTGCTGGTCTGCTTGGTAGTTAGGTGTCAGGTAATGTGCAAGAAAGGTTGAGTTTTCTGTTCTTATTAGAATAAGAGATTCTAATAATGCCACCATGCTCCCATTGAAGAAACACTGCTGACCAATCCTTTCATGATCCATCATCTTATCTTTACTAAAACTGGTAAAGTCAGGTGATAAACTAAATATTTTCCTGGTGCTTTTACACTTCTAGTATATGTTGGGTTGAAAAAAAAATCCTATTTACAGAACATGTGAATTCAAACAAATTTAGATGACTTGCACTTTGTAAGTTGCAGTAAACACAACTGCACAACAGCAGCATTATGTGAGCTATAACAGAAACCATGGCTGCCATGAACCAAATAGCACAACTGCCAATCTATATGCGTTTAACGCAGATTTAGACAGAGATTTTTATCATTTACTAAAACACTTTCAGAGGATTGAACAGCCGTGTCTGAGTAATCATCGGTACAACAAATACATGGAAATGATACAACAGTTCAAGTGAAATTGAAAAACACAGACACACTGTGCTGTTGCTTCAAACAGGAAATGGTGGCATGACTTGGTCTGAACACAGGATCAGAAAATAGTGTACTTTTCTGATGCTTTCTGTGTTTTCTCAGGGAGAAGCCTGTAAACCTGGCAGACCATTTATCTAATTGAATTTCTGAAAGGATAAAGTGATCAAAAACACCTGTCTATAAATCCGCCAGTGAAATTAAAATGGTAATGGAGGCTTCACTCACACATTGGTGCTCTGTTTTTGCCCAAATCTAATTTGAGCAAAAGGTAGAAAAGGTTGTGAGCAGATTATTTACAGTGATGCATGTTCTGTGTCCATACGATCATAAAAACACACTATGGAAACATGTGTTTTATATGATACAGGTTAGTAAATGAGTTGAATGACTTCAACCACATCTGTGTTGATTTATTTTGTAGTAAATTATCTCCTATGATCACTCCTTCAGTTCTGTGTCTTCTCTGTTTCTTGGTTTCACTCTCTTTGGTTTTCCTGTGTCTTCCCTTGTCTTACTTTGTGTTTTATTTGGTAAAGTTTTGCTGAACTTTCATGTGAAACCTTATTACGTTCCTGGTGTCATGGATTTCAGTTTTTTGGACTTTAGTTTTTTCCTGCTCCTGGTATTGTCGCCTACCTCTAGCTTTGGATAATCAAGAGTTTGTCTTTTGTTGAGAGCTGCTACTTAATTGTGCCATTTCGGTCCCTTTCCTGCACTCCACACAACATTAGTGCCATATTTGGCTGTAGAAAGGGCACATGTAATTAATACTTGAGGCACAATAACAACAAAAAACCTTGTTACACTGATTAGTTGGAGAGCCGTCACTAAAAAATAAAATGTGATCATCAACTGTGCAGTTCTTCTGCTTTTGTAGGATATATTAAGAACAAAAATGACTAAACAGTCCATTGCCAGATCGTACTCACATGTCCTGTCAACACCTAGGTTTGGTGGGTTTTATTTTTCGAATATTTGACTGTAAATCCTGTTCTGTGGATTGTGGCTGTTTACAACTGAATGTGACATTGGATTTGTAATGCCAAGTGGGCTTGCTGCTGCATTCTGACATGTGCAATCAAGTAGTGATTAAGTAGTTTATTACCAGAGGGCATAGTAAAAATCAACGGCACAAAAAGGAATGCAACACCTCCCTCTATTATGGGCTGATTACGGATCCTTTCTGGAACATGTGTTATGCATAAATGCCAAATGTGTATGAATTTGTAAAACAGCTTGTCACTTGATTAAAGGACAAGCTGACAACTAAATCTAGGTTGACTTATTGTAGGGAAGTCATGTTTACATCCATTAGTTCTTAACATGATAGAAAACATGTTTTTTTTCCTTTACAGGTCTATTGACATTGATTTTAACCTTGATTCTGAAAAATGCACAATGAAAAACTAAGGGTTTGTTTCACTAACCTAAATCCAAAATACAGATTTATTACTTCTATTTGCTTCATGTGGAGCTTTTTAAAAGCATGCGTTCAAACTTTGAAAACACTACTATAAATGATCACTCTGTTCTTTGCTATCTTTGGAACAACATTTTAAACCAAAAGTGAAAAATCCTTCAAGGAAACAAGTTCTTTGTAATTGTGTGAGAAATAAACTTTTCATGTATTCCCAAGGTACAGTATACAGAAAATTAATAGCATGATATTTTTGTAAACATGCTCAATAACACAAGTAGATGGTGCTTACCAAGAGGACAGTGACAAATGTAGTCATTTATCAGATCCATACACAAGCCTCTGTTTAGACAAGGCTGCGACCAACAATCATTTACATTCTCAGAGCAAGTCCTTCCTGCAAAATAAAGGGAGAGAGGAAAAAAACCCTCAATTTAATGTTACTGGGAACATAGGGAACAATATGTTCCCACTAAAGAATTTTGTGTAAATGTATTCATAGCCCTAATATGTGAATATTTGTATTTCTAACATTCACAACACGCAGAGTGCGCATTTCTGTTTGCCTTCAAATCAGGTCTTCAGTTTTATTGGAAACATGATTTTATTTCATGAGGCCGCCAATTACTTCTGATTCTGCAAGCTCAAAATGTGATTGAATGATTATGTGCTCAGCATGTTGCAGGCTGTATGTATGCATAAATGGTGCAACCTCGGGTTTAGTAGCCTCAGGGCAAGAGTTAGATATGGAATTGATTGAAGATTTTACTGACAAATTTAAAGCTCCACTAGGTCTGGCCTCTGGCAATATTTCAGACCTTTTAGTTCTTCATGAGCCAGAGAGCTCATAGAGAACTAACAGCCTGACTTCCTCAGGCACTACTTCTCTATCTGCACGGCTGTCTACACCAAACATAATTGTACTTTCGCCATCACGACCCCATAGACCGGCAAGCACTGTTAATCATGTACTGGAAGGTACTCAAATAATTAAGGTAGCTCCTGACTGTACGTCCTGCCTAAATATATTTTACAAGAAACATTCTGTACTACAAACTCTATCACTTGGAGTACTTGCAGTATTAATTAACACATTACCTCAGCACTTTCCAGACACTCACATTTCTCATGCCCTAGATTGAATATGTAAAATTAGTGGGTAATAATAAATGTTTTTGCAATAGTCATATTATTTTATAATTAACATATGTTAAAGTAAATACCTTTATCTGTTTATTTCAATGTAATTTTAGAATAATTACTACTACACAACATAAAGTTACTATAAATGTAGCTCAAATTGAATTAAAAAAAAATAAAGATAATGCTATTTTACCAATGCTATCAGTGCTGTTTTACATTTTGTGTATAGTATTACAGATTATCATCTACCCCCATCAGAAGAACTTTGTTTCAGATACATCTAAAAAACTTCCTTGGTGGATGCTGCATATTTCAGTTAAACCACCTTAAAAATTTAACACTAAAGCCCCACTTTATTATCTGATATTCCTGTGGCTAGCCGCACTAATGGCTGTAAATAAGCTGGCGTTCGCATCAGATGGTCTCATACCCTCAAACCCTGGGGGACAGTGGCACCGATAATCACTGATTAGGTCCACACAGGTGGCACCACTTGAGCAGGGGAAGCTGTTGCACTCATTTGTTTCTACTTCACAGAGCGGCCCCTCGAATCCAAGCATGCAGCGGCAGGTGAAGTTATACTGCTGGTTCAGGCAAACACCATGTTCAGAGCAGCGATGGCCAATACAGTAATCAATGTTCTCCTCACAGTAGACGCCTGTGTATCCTCTGGGACAAAGGCAGCTAGCAACAGAATAAAGAGAATATCTTAATACTGTATAGAGTGAGAGGAATACTTTCAACCCTGAAGGTAGAGAACAGTAAATGTCATGGCTTTTACAATCATTGACATTCTGGTGCCAGAATGGCCCGGAGACAATCAAGATTTGAACACTCACCTGTAACCATCAATCTCATCCACACAAGAGGCTCCATTTTGACACCAATGTTGAATACAATCATTGACATTTATACGGCAGTTCTGACCGGACCAACCAGGTGTACAGATGCAGGTGTAGCTACTGGCACTGTTCAGCACACAGCGTCCTCCGTTGGCACATGGCTTTTAAAAGAAAGATGCATTTGTTAGATGCATATGTCAAGAAAACAGAAAAGATGCTTCATGTACAAAAAAAGGAAAACTGCTTCATCTTGTATGGTAATATTTTAGATTGGACAGAACCCATTCTGGTCAAAAATATAACCATTATTTTACAATGCAACCCCTAATCATTTCTTGCTCCTGGCTGCCTGAAAATGAGCTTCATTACAGACACATGACACACTCATGAATACTGATTCATCTTTTACACTAGGTTCAATCAGTATTCTGTGTAGCACCTACATCATGTCTTACAAGACAAGATCAATGGTCATTGAGGGGCTGAACCTCTCAAGAAAAAAAATACAACTGTTAGCTGATGCATGTGTGTAAATATATAGTGGAGGAGAAATAAAGGAGCAGAAGAAAAGTTGGCTTGTGGAGAGGTGTATAATGCAGACATTATGGCAGTTCTGTACAGGGGCCAACACAAGCCTTGCTCCACAGTGAGTGATCATCTCCATCTGTCATCTGAAGTAGGTCCTCTGCTCGGTTTTAGCCGCTTTTTTTTGTTTTTTTTAAATGCAGAGGGTTGATTCATCCATACATAAAGAAATGGGTGCATTCAAAAACAGACACATTACAAATCTCCAGTACCGCTCATCTACATTGGGTCGCAGGGGCCTTTTCAGTCCTGTGAATGTACTCCCATTGTACATGCCAAAGGTAAAAAATAGAAACAAACAATATAACAATTCCAGCCTTGTATTCTTCTACCATGGCTGCTTAAAAACCCAGAGGCTGTGCATATAGATTTAGAATAAAAAAAGAACATAAAAAGTTTTCCAATGATTTAGATTTGCAGTATATAGGGTAAAAAAGGAGGGTCAGTAATCAAGTGTTTTCAGGTCAGAGGTCAGAACTTTTATCTACAATTGTGTTTTTGTTGTTTTATGTTTTAAACAGCAAAATTTCAAATGAGTTCTTTTAGTAGCAAAGAATTTATTACAATTTCCATCCGATGGCATCAACATACTGCACAGCTTCAACACCAGCTGAATGCTGTGTTTATGGATTATTGCATTTTCTGTCAATCTTCCTGTGGGTCTTATGCTTATTTTTATCCCTGTGTATGACAAAGGATTATCCCACATTTATACATAAAATACAGAATTAATATTTGATACATTGTTACTGAAGTTCTCAATGTTTATGATTCAGTTTAGGGACATTTTACAGATTTCTCACAACAACTTCTATGAAACATCTGCAAGTTTGATACCACGTCTTAATCCACAGAAGTGTTTTCTACACACTGTTTTTTGGAAACACATCCATCAAGTATCATCACTTCACAAGTTCTATGTTAGTTCTGAGAAAAATGATAAGTGTGGAAACTCCTTTGTATAAAAGAGGAGGGGAAATTACATAGGTTGATTTTCATGTCATTGTTATTTTCAGAATATGTGTTTGCTGAAAACTCGAAGAGGACCAAACAGAAGCTTTGAACAAGGCTAAACATGCATATTCCTTAAGAAGAACACATCAAATGTCAATACAGAGCAGAAGAAAGTACTAAAAGCGGCTCAATCTGTTTGAACTTACTTGAAGGTTTTGGGGGCAGGGTACACGGCAGGCATATTCAAGGCCATCAGGAAGATCCAAACACTGGGTCTTTGGTGGACATGCACTGTTAGGCAGTGCACAAGCATCGATGTCCACTTCACAGTTCTTTCCCTGAAAACCTGCAAAAAAACCAAAAACAAAAACCTTTTGGTAGATGTGATCTGATGGGTGTAAGACTTGACCAACAGAAAGTTGATCTGAAAGCAGCACCAATAACCCATCACTAATTTACATCATTGTGCCAGGCCTGCTCTTTTATAAATTTAATGAACAGGATCAAAATTGCCCCAACTGTGGGTCGACTTTTGAAGTGCAGCTGATGAGCCTGACTGCCCTCTTGAACTTGTATTTAACTTGAGACTAAATCTAACTTTTAATTTGACCTTGAATAGTCCCACACTGGTACTGTGCTTTTTTTTTTTACCTTTTTATCTTCGTATGGTTGCTTGTTTGATTGTAATACTCATCCATAACCATTACTTTATGGCTCACAATAGAGTGTTTATTAATAAGCAGCTGACACCCTGTCCTACAACATCTTTGTTGAGTGATTAGAAATAATTTGATGTTTTGCTGTTAACTTTTGACATTGCACCGACCATAAACAAATATAAAGCTTAAGCAAGTGACCCCTGTATTCATTTGGCATTATACATGTACTGTTCTTAAGTAATATGTATTGTTAACTTGGTACAAAATTAACCTTCAGTCACAGGCAGGGATTTAAAAATGAAAATTGTCATAGTGTTTTATAATTCCAGCCATGTCTTAAGACTTTGCTTAGCACTGCAGTCCAGCACTCGGTGGACTATTTTCTTACACAGTAGAACTCACTTCACCATAAGAAGACTCAGCAGATGAGGCATGTGAGCGGAAGAGGCTTAGGTTTACCGAGATAACAGATGAGATTTAGTAGCAACGCTGGAAAGCCAGGGTACGCCCTGTGGAATTTTGTTACCATGGATCTGTGGCCACATCTAGTACCAGTTTACTCAGGGAGTTAGGGATTCGTGATCGTGGATTATGGCAGGCTGCAAAAGCAGCTTCAGAGGCAGCTGAAAGAGAACAACTGATGGCTCTGGATGAAAAGAAAAGGCAACAGCTTGTGTGTGAAGTATGGATATCTATCTCATGTTTAAAATAGGAGATACAGCAAATATCAGTGTTAAGTCAGTGGTCAAACAACACTCCCTTGTAGCTGCATAATCACCTCACACATTTTGGAGCTTTTTAGCTCTGGTTGACAAAGAGCAATTTTGACTTATAGTTGATATTCCTCATGAAAGGATATGATCATCACATATTTCTGTGATACATGTATGTTAACAAAAATACAGACAGGCTGGTGTGCATGGGTACGGACCGGATCGGTGCTCTGAGCAGGTGTAACGGGGATGGTGCACGATTGTCGTTGAGCTCTCTAGGTGTCATGGGTCTAATTCAACTTGACATCTGTGATGGGAGGTTCCCGTTCAATAACCCCAATGACATAAGCACCAGCCCACCCACTCATCCCTCAAACATCAGAGCCAGATTTCTGCCGAGATGCTCACCCAAAAAGCACAAGGGACAGTCATTTTCAAAACCGGTGTGAACATGGCATTTATTCATAGCACTTTTTTTGTTTTTCAATTGCTAAGAATTAGAGGGTTAGAGTAATCTTATTTTATAAGCAAGCAAGATGACGTAAGGTTAGATGTTGTGAGGTTTTATTATAATTAATTTAAGTTTAATTATAATAATAATTACTGCATTGTCAATTGTTTTTCAGCAGATCTTGGCTATGAAACTGCTGGCCTTTAAAAAAAAAAAAACTTCTATTTGTGTCAGCGATGGTTTCCTCCAGTACCCTCTGTAAAAATTCAAAGACATGCCAGTTTAGTGAACTGGAAAGTAAAATTCCCTGTAGGTATAACTTTGTTTTTCTGTCAGTGTGTCAGCTCTGAGATCGACTGGCAGCCTGTCTGGGGTGTGCCTCACTCACACAATACAGACTTATGTAACTGCTCCTATAGGAAAAGGTTTATGTATGAATGTATGCTGATGAGGCAAACGGCCTCTGTGACCTTTGTGTCATTAACACTGCTATTATGCTCTGATGTTCAATTGAGCAGGAGTGGACAAAGTCAGTTTTATTACCATCAATTTTACATTTCCCCAAAGAGACCGAAAACATTTAGGTGAGAACGACACCAAAAAATAGTGGTAGCAGACTGTTGTGAGGAAAACATCACCTGGACACCAAGTTGCTCTGTCAAGCACAGGGGTCTCAAACGGGTGCCATGGAGGCAGAGACCCTGCAGGTTTTCTTTCCAACCATCTCTCCAGCAGCTGATCTCACTGATGAGCTCCTTCCCTCAAACTGAAGGAGGTGTTGGTCATTAAAATCACCTGCTTTAGAGACCGGCTGGGAAGAAAACCTGCAG